>VTON01000349.1:0-21993 GCA_009617725.1 Hydropsyche tenuis | reverse complement strand
TTTGTCTTAATTTATTGCGGAAAAAAGCTAATTCTTTTTGTAATCTACGATAATCAATTTAAGAAATATTTATGATAGAAAAGATTTTTAAAATACTTTTTCCAGAGGCCCCGAGATTTATCCGAAAATGTGAAAAAATTCCAATAAATATTTTGGACTTATTTATTGCGGAAAAAAGCAAATTGTTTTTGTAATCTACGACAAACAATTTAAGAAATAATTCGGATAGAAAAGATTTTAAAAATACTTTTTCCAGAGGCCCCGAGATTTATCCGAATATGTGAAAAAATTCCAATAAATATTTTGGACTTAATTTATTGCGGAAAAAAAAAAAAAATTGTTTTTGTAATCTACGAATAACAATTTAAGGAAGAATTCGATAGAAAAGATTTTTTAAAATACTTTTTTTTCCAGAGGCCCCGAGATTTATCCGAATATGTGAAAAAATTCCAATAAATATTTTGGCACAATTTATTGCGGAAAAAAGCTAATTGTTTTTGTAATCTACGAATAACAATTTAAGGAATAATTCTGATAGAAAAGATTTTAAAATACTTTTTTCAGAGGCCCCGAGATTTATCCGAATATGTGAAAAAATTCCAATAAATATTTTGGCACAATTTATTGCGGAAAAAAGCTAATTGTTTTTGTAATCTACGAATAAACAATTTAAGGAATAATTCGGATAGAAAAGATTTTTAAAAATACTTTTTTCCAGAGGCCCCGAGATTTATCCGAATATGTGAAAAAATTCCAATAAATATTTTGGCACAATTTATTGCGGAAAAAAGCTAATTGTTTTTGTAATCTACGATAAACAATTTAAGAAATAATTCTGATAGAAAAGATTTTGAAAATACTTTTTCCAGAGGCCCCGAGATTTATCCGAATATGTGAAAAAATTCCAATAAATATTTTGGACTTATTTATTGCGGAAAAAAGCAAATTGTTTTTGTAATCTACGACAAACAATTTAAGAAATAATTCTGATAGAAAAGATTTTTAAAATACTTTTTTTCCAGAGGCCCCGAGATTTATCCGAATATGTGAAAAAAAAAAATTCCAATAAATATTTTGGACTTAATTTATTGCGGAAAAAAAAGCAAATTGTTTTGTAATCTACGATAAACAATTTAAGAAATATTTATGATAGAAAAGATTTTTAAAATACTTTTTCCAGAGGCCCCGAGATTTATCCGAAAATGTGAAAAAATTCCAATAAATATTTTGGACTTAATTTATTGCGGAAAAAAAGCTAATTGTTTTTTGTAATCTACGAATAACAATTTAAGAAATAATTCGATAGAAAACAATTTTAAAATACTTTTTCCAGAGGCCCCGAGATTTATCCGAATATGCGAAAAAATTCCAATAAATATTTTGGCACAATTTATTGCGGAAAAAAGCTAATTGTTTTTGTAATCTACGATAAACAATTTAAGAAATATTTATGATAGAAAAGATTTTTAAAATACTTTTTCCAGAGGCCCCGAGATTTATCCGAAAATGTGAAAAAATTCCAATAAATATTTTGGACTTATTTATTGCGGAAAAAAGCTAATTTTTTTGTAATCTACGACAAAACAATTTAAGAAATAATTCGGATAGAAAAGATTTTTTAAAATACTTTTTTCCAGAGGCCCCGAGATTTATCCGAATATGCGAAAAATTCCAATAAATATTTTGGCTTAATTTATTGCGGAAAAAAGCATATTATTTTTGTAATCTACGATAAACACTTTAAGGAAGAATTCTGATAGAAAAGATTTTGATAAATCTTTTACCTAGGCCCGAAATTTATCCGAATATGCGAAAAATTCCAATAAATATTTTGGCTCAATTTATTGCGGAAAAAAGCATATTATTTTTGTAATCTACGATAAACAATTTAAGAAATATTTCTGATAGAAAAGATTTTTAAAATACTTTTTCCAGAGGCCCCGAGATTTATCCGAATATGTGAAAAAATTCCAATAAATATTTTGTCTTAATTTATTGCGGAAAAAAGCTAATTGTTTTTGTAATCTACGATAATCAATTTAAGAAATATTTATGATAGAAAAGATTTTTAAAATACTTTTTCCAGAGGCCCCGAGATTTATCCGAAAATGTGAAAAAATTCCAATAAATATTTTGGACTTATTTATTGCGGAAAAAAGCAAATTGTTTTTGTAATCTACGACAAACAATTTAAGAAATAATCCAGATAGAAAAGATTTTAAAAATACTTTTTCCCGAGGCCCCGAGATTTATCCGAATATGTGAAAAAATTCCAATAAATATTTTGGCACAATTTATTGCGGAAAAAAAGCTAATTGTTTTTTGTAATCTACGATAAACAATTTAAGAAATAATTTATGATAGAAAAGATTTTAAAATACTTTTTTCCGAGGCCCCGAGATTTATCCGAATATGTGAAAAAATTCCAATAAATATTTTGGCACTTATTTATTGCGGAAAAAAATAAATAATTGTTTTTTGTATCTACGACAAACAATTTAAGGAATAATTCTGATAGAAAAGATTTTTAAAATACTTTTTTCCCGAGGCCCCGAGATTTATCCGAATATGTGAAAAAAATTCCAATAAATATTTTGGCACAATTTATTGCGGAAAAAAGCTAATTGTTTTTTTTGTAATCTACGAATAACAATTTAAGGAATAATTCTGATAGAAAAGATTTTAAAAATACTTTTCCAGAGGCCCCGAGATTTATCCGAATATGTGAAAAAAATTCCAATAAATATTTTGGCACAATTTATTGCGGAAAAAAAAAGCTAATTGTTTTTGTAATCTACGATAAACAATTTAAGAAATAATTTATGATAGAAAAGATTTTTAAAATACTTTTCCAGAGGCCCCGAGATTTATCCGAATATGTGAAAAAATTCCAATAAATATTTTGGCTTAATTTATTGCGGAAAAAAGCTAATTGTTTATGTAATCTACGATAAACAATTTAAGAAATATTTATGATAGAAAAGATTTTTAAAATACTTTTTCCAGAGGCCCCGAGATTTATCCGAAAATGTGAAAAAATTCCAATAAATATTTTGGATTTATTGCGGAAAAAAGCTAATTGTTTTTGTAATCTACGACAAACAATTTAAGAAATAATTCTGATAGAAAAGATTTTAAAAATACTTTTTTTCCAGAGGCCCCGAGATTTATCCGAATATGTGAAAAAAATTCCAATAAATATTTTGGCACAATTTATTGCGGAAAAAAAAGCTAATTGTTTTTGTAATCTACGAATAACAATTTAAGAAATATTTCTGATAGAAAAGATTTTAAAATACTTTTTTTCCAGAGGCCCCGAGATTTATCCGAATATGTGAAAAAATTCCAATAAATATTTTGGCACAATTTATTGCGGAAAAAAGCTAATTGTTTTTGTAATCTACGATTAACAATTTAAGAAATAATTCGGATAGAAAAGATTTTTAAAATACTTTTTCCAGAGGCCCCGAGTTTGATCCGAATATGTGAAAAAATTCCAATAAATATTTTGGCACAATTTATTGCGGAAAAAAGCTAATTGTTTTTGTAATCTACGAATAACAATTTAAGAAATATTTCTGATAGAAAAGATTTTTAAAATACTTTTTTCAGAGGCCCCGAGATTTATCCGAATATGTGAAAAAATTCCAATAAATATTTTGGCACAATTTATTGCGGAAAAAAAGCTAATTGTTTTTTTGTAATCTACGAATAAACAATTTAAGAAATAATTCTGATAGAAAAGATTTTTAAAATACTTTTTTCCAGAGGCCCCGAGATTTATCCGAATATGTGAAAAAAATTCCAAAATAAATATTTTGGCACAATTTATTGCGGAAAAAAAAAAATACTAATTGTTTTTTGTAATCTACGATAAACAATTTAAGAAATAATTCTGATAGAAAAGATTTTTAAAATACTTTTTTTTCCAGAGGCCCCGAGATTTATCCGAATATGTGAAAAAAATTCCAATAAATATTTTGGACTTAATTTATTGCGGAAAAAAAGCTAATTGTTTTTGTAATCTACGATAAACAATTTAAGAAATAATTCTGATAGAAAAGATTTTAAAATACTTTTTCCAGAGGCCCCGAGATTTATCCGAATATGCGAAAAAATTCCAATAAATATTTTGTCTTAATTTATTGCGGAAAAAAGCTAATTGTTTATGTAATCTACGATAAACAATTTAAGAAATATTTATGATAGAAAAGATTTTTAAAATACTTTTTCCAGAGGCCCCGAGATTTATCCGAAAATGTGAAAAAATTCCAATAAATATTTTGGACTTATTTATTGCGGAAAAAAGCAAATTGTTTTTGTAATCTACGATAAACAATTTAAGAAATAATTCTGATAGAAAAGATTTTAAAAATACTTTTTCCAGAGGCCCCGAGATTTATCCGAAAATGTGAAAAAATTCCAATAAATATTTTGGACTTATTTATTGCGGAAAAAAGCAAATTGTTTTTGTAATCTACGACAAACAATTTAAGAAATAATCCGGATAGAAAAGATTTTTAAAATACTTTTTCCCAGAGGCCCCGAGATTTATCCGAATATGTGAAAAAATTCCAATAAATATTTTGGCACAATTTATTGCGGAAAAAAGCTAATTGTTTTTGTAATCTACGATAAACAATTTAAGAAATATTTATGATAGAAAAGATTTTTAAAATACTTTTCCAGAGGCCCCGAGATTTATCCGAAAATGTGAAAAAAAAAATATTCCAATAAATATTTTGGACTTAATTTATTGCGGAAAAAAAAAATAATTCTGATAGAAAAGATTTTTAATTGTTTTTGTAATCTACGACAAACAATTTAAGAAATAATTCGGATAGAAAAGATTTTTTAAAATACTTTTTCCAGAGGCCCCGAGATTTATCCGAATATGTGAAAAAATTCCAATAAATATTTTGGACTTAATTTATTGCGGAAAAAAAAGCTAATTGTTTTGTAATCTACGATAACAATTTAAGAAATAATTCGATAGAAAAGATTTTTAAAATACTTTTTTCCAGAGGCCCCGAGATTTATCCGAATATGTGAAAAAATTCAATAAATATTTTGGCACAATTTATTGCGGAAAAAAAGCTAATTGTTTTTTTGTAATCTACGAATAACAATTTAAGAAATAATTCTGATAGAAAAGATTTTAAAATACTTTTTCCAGAGGCCCCGAGATTTATCCGAATATGTGAAAAAATTCCAATAAATATTTTGGCACAATTTATTGCGGAAAAAAAGCTAATTGTTTTGTAATCTACGAATAACAATTTAAGAAATAATTCGATAGAAAAGATTTTTAAAATACTTTTTTCCAGAGGCCCCGAGATTTATCCGAATATGTGAAAAAATTCCAATAAATATTTTGGCACAATTTATTGCGGAAAAAAAGCTAATTGTTTTTGTAATCTACGATAAACAATTTAAGAAATAATTCTGATAGAAAAGATTTTTAAAATACTTTTTTTCCAGAGGCCCCGAGATTTATCCGAATATGTGAAAAAATTCCAATAAATATTTTGGCTTAATTTATTGCGGAAAAAAAAATATTCGGATAGAAAAAAATAATTGTTTTTGTAATCTACGAATAAACAATTTAAGAAATAATTCTGATAGAAAAGATTTTTTAAAAATACTTTTTCCAGAGGCCCCGAGATTTATCCGAATATGTGAAAAAATTCCAATAAATATTTTGGCACAATTTATTGCGGAAAAAAGCTAATTGTTTTGTAATCTACGAATAACAATTTAAGAAATAATTCCGATAGAAAAGATTTTTAAAATACTTTTTTCCAGAGGCCCCGAGATTTATCCGAATATGCGAAAAAATTCCAATAAATATTTTGGCACTATTTATTGCGGAAAAAAGCTAATTGTTTTCGTAATCTACGATAAACAATTTAAGAAATATTTATGATAGAAAAGATTTTTAAAATACTTTTTCCAGAGGCCCCGAGATTTATCCGAAAATGTGAAAAAATTCCAATAAATATTTTGGACTTATTTATTGCGGAAAAAAGCAAATTGTTTTTGTAATCTACGACAAACAATTTAAGAAATAATCCGGATAGAAAAGATTTTAAAAATACTTTTTCCAGAGGCCCCGAGATTTATCCGAATATGTGAAAAAAATTCCAATAAATATTTTGGCACAATTTATTGCGGAAAAAAAAAGCTAATTGTTTTTGTAATCTACGAATAACAATTTAAGGAATAATTCCGATAGAAAAGAATTTTAAAATACTTTTTCCAGAGGCCCCGAGATTTATCCGAATATGTGAAAAAATTCCAATAAATATTTTGGCACAATTTATTGCGGAAAAAAAGCTAATTGTTTTTGTAATCTACGATAAACAATTTAAGAAATAATTCTGATAGAAAAGATTTTTAAAATACTTTTTTCCAGAGGCCCCGAGATTTATCCGAATATGTGAAAAAAAATTCCAATAAATATTTTGGCACAATTTATTGCGGAAAAAAAAGCTAATTGTTTTGTAATCTACGAATAACAATTTAAGGAAGAATTCGATAGAAAAATTTTAAAAATACTTTTTCCAGAGGCCCCGAGATTTATCCGAATATGTGAAAAAATTCCAATAAATATTTTGGCACAATTTATTGCGGAAAAAAGATAATTGTTTTTGTAATCTACGATAAACAATTTAAGAAATATTTATGATAGAAAAGATTTTTAAAATACTTTTTCCAGAGGCCCCGAGATTTATCCGAATATGTGAAAAAATTCCAATAAATATTTTGGCTTATTTATTGCGGAAAAAAGCTAATTATTTTTGTAATCTACGATAAACACTTTAAGGAAGAATGCTGATAGAAAAGATTTTAAAAAATCTTTTACATAGGCCCGAAATTTAACCGAATATGCGAAAAATTCAAATAAATATTTTGGCTCAATTTATTGCGGAAAAAAGCTTATTATTTTTGTAATCTACGATAAACACTTTAAGAAATAATCCGGATAGAAAATATTTTAAAAATACTTTTTCCAGAGGCCCCGAGATTTATCCGAATATGTGAAAAAATTCCAATAAATATTTTGGACTTAATTTATTGCGGAAAAAAAAGAATTGTTTTTTTGTAATCTACGATAAACAATTTAAGAAATATTTATGATAGAAAAGATTTTAAAATACTTTTTTCCAGAGGCCCCGAGATTTATCCGAAAATGTGAAAAAATTCCAATAAATATTTTGGACTTAATTTATTGCGGAAAAAAAAAGCAAATTGTTTTTGTAATCTACGATAAACAATTTAAGAAATAATTCGGATAGAAAAGATTTTAAAAATACTTTTTCCAGAGGCCCCGAGATTTATCCGAATATGTGAAAAAATTCCAATAAATATTTTGGCACAATTTATTGCGGAAAAAAGCTAATTGTTTTTGTAATCTACGATAAACAATTTAAGAAATATTTCTGATAGAAAAGATTTTTAAAATACTTTTTCCAGAGGCCCCGAGATTTATCCGAAAATGTGAAAAAATTCCAATAAATATTTTGTCTTAATTTATTGCGGAAAAAAGCTAATTGTTTTTGTAATCTACGATAATCAATTTAAGAAATATTTATGATAGAAAAGATTTTTAAAATACTTTTTCCAGAGGCCCCGAGATTTATCCGAAAATGTGAAAAAATTCCAATAAATATTTTGGACTTATTTATTGCGGAAAAAAGCAAATTGTTTTTGTAATCTACGACAAACAATTTAAGAAATAATCCGGATAGAAAAGATTTTAAAAATACTTTTTCCCGAGGCCCCGAGATTTATCCGAATATGTGAAAAAATTCCAATAAATATTTTGGCACAATTTATTGCGGAAAAAAAAGCTAATTGTTTTGTAATCTACGATAAAACAATTTAAGAAATAATTCTGATAGAAAAGATTTTTAAAATACTTTTTTCCAGAGGCCCCGAGATTTATCCGAATATGTGAAAAAATTCCAATAAATATTTTGGCTTAATTTATTGCGGAAAAAAAGCTAATTGTTTTTTGTAATCTACGATAAACAATTTAAGAAATAATTCTGATAGAAAAGATTTTAAAATACTTTTTCCAGAGGCCCCGAGATTTATCCGAATATGTGAAAAAATTCCAATAAATATTTTGGCACAATTTATTGCGGAAAAAAAAAAAAAAGCTAATTGTTTTTTGTAATCTACGATAAACAATTTAAGGAAGAATGCTGATAGAAAAGATTTTGATAAATATTTTACCTAGGCCCCGAGATTTATCCGAATATGTGAAAAAATTCCAATAAATATTTTGGCACAATTTATTGCGGAAAAAAGCTAATTGTTTTTGTAATCTACGATAAACAATTTAAGAAATAATTATGATAGAAAAGATTTTTAAAATACTTTTTCCAGAGGCCCCGAGATTTATCCGAATATGTGAAAAAATTCCAATAAATATTTTGGCACAATTTATTGCGGAAAAAAGCTAATTGTTTTTGTAATCTACGATAAACAATTTAAGAAATATTTCTGATAGAAAAGATTTTTAAAATACTTTTCCAGAGGCCCCGAGATTTATCCGAAAATGTGAAAAAATTCCAATAAATATTTTGGACTTATTTATTGCGGAAAAAAAAGCTAATTGTTTTTTTTGTAATCTACGAAAACAATTTAAGAAATAATTCGGATAGAAAAGATTTTGAAAAAACTTTTAAAAAGGCCCGAAATTTATCCGAATATGTGAAAAATTCCAATAAATATTTTGGCTTAATTTATTGCGGAAAAAAGCTTATGATTTTTGTCGTCTACGATTAACATTTTAAGGAAGAATGCTGATAGAAAAGATTTTAAAAATACTTTTTCCCGAGGCCCCGAGATTTATCCGAATATGCGAAAAAATTCAAATAAATATTTTGGACCAATTTATTGCGGAAAAAAGCTAATTGTTTTTGTAATCTACGAATAAACAATTTAAGAAATAATTCTGATAGAAAAGATTTTTAAAATACTTTTTCCAGAGGCCCCGAGATTTATCCGAATATGTGAAAAAATTCCAATAAATATTTTGGCACAATTTATTGCGGAAAAAAGCTAATTGTTTTTGTAATCTACGATAAACAATTTAAGAAATAATTATGATAGAAAAGATTTTTAAAATACTTTTTCCAGAGGCCCCGAGATTTATCCGAATATGTGAAAAAATTCCAATAAATATTTTGGCACAATTTATTGCGGAAAAAAAGCTAATTGTTTTGTAATCTACGATAAACAATTTAAGAAATATTTATGATAGAAAAGATTTTAAAATACTTTTTTCCAGAGGCCCCGAGATTTATCCGAAATGTGAAAAAAATTCCAATAAATATTTTGGCTTAATTTATTGCGGAAAAAAAAGCTAATTGTTTTTTGTAATCTACGACAAACAATTTAAGAAATAATTCTGATAGAAAAGATTTTAAAATACTTTTTTCCAGAGGCCCCGAGATTTATCCGAATATGTGAAAAATTCCAATAAATATTTTGGACTTAATTTATTGCGGAAAAAGCTAATTGTTTTTTTTTGTAATCTACGATAAACAATTTAAGAAATAATTCTGATAGAAAAGATTTTTTAAAATACTTTTTCCAGAGGCCCCGAGATTTATCCGAATATGTGAAAAAATTCCAATAAATATTTTGGCACTTATTTATTGCGGAAAAAAAGCTAATTGTTTTTGTAATCTACGACAAACAATTTAAGAAATAATTCTGATAGAAAAGATTTTTTAAATACTTTTTTTCCAGAGGCCCCGAGATTTATCCGAATATGTGAAAAAAAATTCCAATAAATATTTTGGCACTTAATTTATTGCGGAAAAAAAAGCTAATTGTTTTTGTAATCTACGATAAACAATTTAAGAAATATTTATGATAGAAAAGATTTTTAAAATACTTTTCCAGAGGCCCCGAGATTTATCCGAAAATGTGAAAAAAATTCCAATAAATATTTTGGACAATTTATTGCGGAAAAAAAGCTAATTGTTTTGTAATCTACGATAAACAATTTAAGAAATAATTCTGATAGAAAAGATTTTTAAAATACTTTTTCCCGAGGCCCCGAGATTTATCCGAATATGTGAAAAAATTCCAATAAATATTTTGGCACAATTTATTGCGGAAAAAAGCTAATTGTTTTTGTAATCTACGAAAAACAATTTAAGGAATAATTCCGAGATAGAAAAGATTTTTAAAATACTTTTTCCAGAGGCCCCGAGATTTATCCGAATATGTGAAAAAATTCCAATAAATATTTTGGCACAATTTATTGCGGAAAAAAGCTAATTGTTTTTGTAATCTACGAATAACAATTTAAGAAATAATTCGATAGAAAAGATTTTAAAAATACTTTTTCCAGAGGCCCCGAGATTTATCCGAATATGTGAAAAAATTCCAATAAATATTTTGGCACAATTTATTGCGGAAAAAAAAAAGCTAATTGTTTTTTTGTAATCTACGATAAACAATTTAAGAAATAATTCTGATAGAAAAGATTTTAAAAATACTTTTCCAGAGGCCCCGAGATTTATCCGAATATGTGAAAAAATTCCAATAAATATTTTGGCACAATTTATTGCGGAAAAAAGCTAATTGTTTTTGTAATCTACGATAAACAATTTAAGAAATATTTATGATAGAAAAGATTTTTAAAATACTTTTTCCAGAGGCCCCGAGATTTATCCGAAAATGTGAAAAAATTCCAATAAATATTTTGGACTTATTTATTGCGGAAAAAAGCAAATTGTTTTTTTGTAATCTACGACAAACAATTTAAGAAATAATTCTGATAGAAAAGATTTTAAAAAATACTTTTTTCCAGAGGCCCCGAGATTTATCCGAATATGTGAAAAAATTCCAATAAATATTTTGGCTTAATTTATTGCGGAAAAAAAAGCTAATTTTTTGTAATCTACGATAAAACAATTTAAGAAATAATTCGATAGAAAAAAATTTTAAAAAATACTTTTTTCCAGAGGCCCCGAGATTTATCCGAATATGTGAAAAAATTCCAATAAATATTTTGGCACAATTTATTGCGGAAAAAAAAGCTAATTGTTTTGTAATCTACGATAAACAATTTAAGGAAGAATGCTGATAGAAAAGATTTTGAAAAAACTTTTAAAAAGGCCCGAAATTTATCCGAATATGTGAAAAATTCCAATAAATATTTTGGCTTAATTTATTGCGGAAAAAAGCTAATTATTTTTGTAATCTACGATAAACATTTATTGGAAGAATCCTCATAGAAAAGATTTTTAAAAAACTTTTACCAAAGCCCGAAATTTAACCGAATATGCGAAAAATTCAAATGAATATTTTGGCCCAATTTATTGCGGAAAAAAGCTAATTATTTTTGTAATCTACGATAAACACTTTAAGAAATAATTCTGATAGAAAAGATTTTAAAAAAATTTTTTACCAGAGGCCCCGAAATTTATCCGAATATGCGAAAAATTCCAATAAATATTTTGGCCCAATTTATTGCGGGAAAAAGCTTATTATTCTTGTAATCTAGGAATAACACTTTAAGGAAGAATACTGATAGAAAAGATTTTGATAAATCTTTTACCTAGGCCCGAAATTTATCCGAATATGCGAAAAATTCCAATAAATATTTTGGCTTAATTTATTGCGGAAAAAAGCTTATTATTTTTGTAATCTAACATTAACACTTTAAGGAAGAATGCTGATAGAAAAGATTTTGAAAAAACTTTTACCAAGACCCGAAATTTATCCGAATATGCGAAAAATTCCAATTAATATTTTGGCTTAATTTATTGCGGAAAAAAGCTTATTATTTTTGTAATCTAACATTAACACTTTAAGGAAGAATGCTGATAGAAAAGATTTTGAAAAAACTTTTACCAAGGCCCGAAATTTATCCGAATATGCGAAAAAATTCCAATAAATATTTTGGCACAATTTATTGCGGAAAAAAAAATTGTTTTTGTAATCTACGAATAACAATTTAAGAAATAATTCTGATAGAAAAGATTTTTAAAAATACTTTTTCCAGAGGCCCCGAGATTTATCCGAATATGCGAAAAATTCCAATAAATATTTTGGCCCAATTTATTGCGGAAAAAAGCTTATTATTTTTGTAATCTACGATAAACAATTTAAGGTTGAATGCTGATATAAAAGATTTTGAAAAAACTTTTAAAAAGGCCCGAAATTTATCCGAATATGTGAAAAATTCCAATAAATATTTTGGCTTAATTTATTGCGGAAAAAAGCTTATGATTTTTGTTATCTACGATTAACACTTTAAGGAAGAATGCTGATAGAAAAGATTTTGAAAAAAATTTTAGCAAGGCCCGAAATTTATCCGAATATGTGAAAAAATTCCAATAAATATTTTGGCACAATTTATTGCGGAAAAAAGCTAATTGTTTTTGTAATCTACGATAAACAATTTAAGAAATAATTATGATAGAAAAGATTTTTAAAATACTTTTTTTGGACAGAGGCCCCGAGATTTATCCGAATATGTGAAAAAATTCCAATAAATATTTTGGACTTAATTTATTGCGGAAAAAAAGCTAATTGTTTTGTAATCTACGAATAAACAATTTAAGAAATAATTCTGATAGAAAAGATTTTTAAAATACTTTTTCCAGAGGCCCCGAGATTTATCCGAATATGTGAAAAAATTCCAATAAATATTTTGGCACAATTTATTGCGGAAAAAAAGCTAATTGTTTTTTGTAATCTACGAATAACAATTTAAGAAATAATTCTGATAGAAAAAATTTTAAAATACTTTTTCCAGAGGCCCCGAGATTTATCCGAATATGTGAAAAAAATTCCAATAAATATTTTGGCACAATTTATTGCGGAAAAAAAAAGCTAATTGTTTTGTAATCTACGAATAACAATTTAAGAAATAATTCTGGATAGAAAAGATTTTTAAAATACTTTTTCCAGAGGCCCCGAGATTTATCCGAATATGTGAAAAAATTCCAATAAATATTTTGGCACAATTTATTGCGGAAAAAAAATTAATTGTTTTTGTAATCTACGATAAACAATTTAAGAAATAATTCTGATAGAAAAGATTTTAAAATACTTTTTTTCCAGAGGCCCCGAGATTTATCCGAATATGTGAAAAAAATTCCAATAAATATTTTGGCACAATTTATTGCGGAAAAAAAGCTAATTGTTTTTTTTGTAATCTACGAATAACAATTTAAGAAATAATTCTGATAGAAAAGATTTTTAAAATACTTTTTTCAGAGGCCCCGAGATTTATCCGAATATGTGAAAAAATTCCAATAAATATTTTGGCACAATTTATTGCGGAAAAAAAAAAGCTAATTGTTTTGTAATCTACGAATAACAATTTAAGGAATAATTCTGATAGAAAAGATTTTGAAAATACTTTTTCCCAGAGGCCCCGAGATTTATCCGAATATGTGAAAAAATTCCAATAAATATTTTGGCACAATTTATTGCGGAAAAAAAAAAGCTAATTGTTTTTTTGTAATCTACGACAAACAATTTAAGAAATAATTCGATAGAAAAGATTTTAAAATACTTTTTTCCAGAGGCCCCGAGATTTATCCGAATATGTGAAAAAATTCCAATAAATATTTTGGCACAATTTATTGCGGAAAAAAAAGCTAATTGTTTTTGTAATCTACGATAAACACTTTAAGGAAGAATGCTGATAGAAAAGATTTTGAAAAAGATTTTAAAATACTTTTTCCAGAGGCCCCGAGATTTTATCCGAAAATGTGAAAAAATTCCAATAAATATTTTGGCACTTAAAAATTCCAATAAATATTGGACGGAAAAAAAAAGCAAATTGTTTTGTAATCTACGATAAACAATTTAAGAAATAATTCTGATAGAAAAGATTTTAAAAATACTTTTCCAGAGGCCCCGAGATTTATCCGAATATGTGAAAAAAATTCCAATAAATATTTTGGCACAATTTATTGCGGAAAAAAAAAGCTAATTGTTTTTGTAATCTACGAATAACAATTTAAGGAATAATTCTGATAGAAAAGATTTTTAAAATACTTTTTCCAGAGGCCCCGAGATTTATCCGAATATACGAAAAAATTCCAATAAATATTTTGGCACAATTTATTGCGGAAAAAAGCTAATTGTTTTTGTAATCTACGATAAACAATTTAAGAAATATTTCTGATAGAAAAGATTTTAAAATACTTTTTTCCAGAGGCCCCGAGATTTATCCGAATATGCGAAAAAATTCCAATAAATATTTTGGCACAATTTATTGCGGAAAAAAGCTAATTGTTTTTGTAATCTACGAATAACAATTTAAGAAATATTTCTGATAGAAAAGATTTTTAAAATACTTTTTCCAGAGGCCCCGAGATTTATCCGAATATGCGAAAAAATTCCAATAAATATTTTGGCACAATTTATTGCGGAAAAAAGCTAATTGTTTTTGTAATCTACGACAAACAATTTAAGGAATAATCCGGATAGAAAAGATTTTAAAAATACTTTTTCCCGAGGCCCCGAGATTTATCCGAATATGCGAAAAAATTCCAATAAATATTTTGGCACAATTTATTGCGGAAAAAAGCTAATTGTTTTTGTAATCTACGATAAACAATTTAAGAAATAATTCGGATAGAAAAGATTTTAAAAATACTTTTTCCAGAGGCCCCGAGATTTATCCGAATATGTGAAAAAATTTCCAATAAATATTTTGGCACAATTTATTGCGGAAAAAAAAAGCTAATTGTTTTTTTGTAATCTACGAATAACAATTTAAGAAATAATTCGGATAGAAAAGATTTTAAAAATACTTTTTTCCAGAGGCCCCGAGATTTATCCGAATATGTGAAAAAATTCCAATAAATATTTTGGCACAATTTATTGCGGAAAAAAGCTAATTGTTTTTGTAATCTACGATAAACAATTTAAGAAAGAATGCTGATAGAAAAGATTTTGAAAAAACTTTTACCAAGGCCCGAAATTTATCCGAATATGCGAAAAATTCCAATTAATATTTTGGCTTAATTTATTGCGGAAAAAAGCTTATTTATTTTGTAATCTACGATAAACATTTTAAGAAATAATTCTGATAGAAAAGATTTTTAAAATACTTTTTCCAGAGGCCCCGAGATTTATCCGAAAATGTGAAAAAATTCCAATAAATATTTTGGACTTATTTATTGCGGAAAAAAGCTAATTGTTTTTGTAATCTACGACAAACAATTTAAGAAATAATTCGGATAGAAAAGATTTTAAAAATACTTTTTCCCGAGGCCCCGAGATTTATCCGAATATGTGAAAAAATTCCAATAAATATTTTGGCACAATTTATTGCGGAAAAAAAGCTAATTGTTTTTTGTAATCTACGAATAACAATTTAAGAAATATTTCTGATAGAAAAGATTTTAAAATACTTTTTTTTTCCAGAGGCCCCGAGATTTATCCGAATATGTGAAAAATTCCAATAAATATTTTGGCTTAATTTATTGCGGAAAAAAAAGCTAATTGTTTTTTGTAATCTACGATAAACAATTTAAGAAATAATCCGGATAGAAAAGATTTTTAAAATACTTTTTTCCGAGGCCCCGAGATTTATCCGAATATGTGAAAAAATTCCAATAAATATTTTGGCACAATTTATTGCGGAAAAAAGCTAATTGTTTTTGTAATCTACGATAAACAATTTAAGAAATAATTCTGATATAAAAGATTTTTAAAATACTTTTTCCAGAGGCCCCGAGATTTATCCGAATATGTGAAAAATTCCAATAAATATTTTGGCACAATTTATTGCGGAAAAAAGCTAATTGTTTTTGTAATCTACGATAAACAATTTAAAAATAATTCTGATAGAAAAGATATTTAAAAAACTTTTAACAAGGCCCGAAATTTATCCGAATATGCGAAAAATTCCAATAAATATTTTGGCCCAATTTATTGCGGAAAAAAGCTTATTATTCTTGTAATCTACGATAAACAATTTAAGGTTGAATGCTGATATAAAAGATTTTGAAAAAACTTTTAAAAAGGCCCGAAATTTATCCGAATATGTGAAAAATTCCAATAAATATTTTGGCTTAATTTATTGCGGAAAAAAGCTTATTGTTTTTGTTGTTTTTTGTAATCTACGATAAAACAATTTAAAAAATAATTCCGAGATAGAAAAGATTTTAAAAATACTTTTTTATTGCGAGGGCCCCGAGATTTATCCGAATATGTGAAAAAATTCCAATAAATATTTTGGCACAATTTATTGCGGAAAAAAAAAATTCAATAAATATTTTGGCACAATTTATTGCGGAAAAAAAAAGCTAATTGTTTTTTGTAATCTACGAATAACAATTTAAGAAATAATTCTGATAGAAAAAAATTTTAAAATACTTTTTCCAGAGGCCCCGAGATTTATCCGAATATGTGAAAAAATTCCAATAAATATTTTGGCACAATTTATTGCGGAAAAAAAAGCTAATTGTTTTTTGTAATCTACGACAAACAATTTAAGAAATAATTCGGATAGAAAAGATTTTTAAAAATACTTTTTCCAGAGGCCCCGAGATTTATCCGAATATGTGAAAAAATTCCAATAAATATTTTGGCACAATTTATTGCGGAAAAAAAGCTAATTGTTTTTTGTAATCTACGAATAACAATTTAAGGAAATAATTCTGATAGAAAAGAATTTTTTAAAATACTTTTTTCCAGAGGCCCCGAGATTTATCCGAATATGTGAAAAAATTCCAATAAATATTTTGGCACAATTTATTGCGGAAAAAAAAGCTAATTGTTTTTTTGTAATCTACGAATAACAATTTAAGGAATAATTCGATAGAAAAAATTTTAAAAATACTTTTTCCAGAGGCCCCGAGATTTATCCGAATATGTGAAAAAATTCCAATAAATATTTTGGCACAATTTATTGCGGAAAAAAAGCTAATTGTTTTGTAATCTACGATAAACAATTTAAGAAATAATTCTGATAGAAAAGATTTTAAAAATACTTTTCCAGAGGCCCCGAGATTTATCCGAATATGTGAAAAAATTCCAATAAATATTTTGGCACAATTTATTGCGGAAAAAAAGCTAAATTGTTTTTTGTAATCTACGAATAACAATTTAAGAAATAATTCTGATAGAAAAAAATTTTAAAAATACTTTTTCCAGAGGCCCCGAGATTTATCCGAATATGTGAAAAAAATTCCAATAAATATTTTGGCTTAATTTATTGCGGAAAAAAAAAGCTAATTGTTTTTTGTAATCTACGATAAACAATTTAAGAAATAATTCCGATAGAAAAGATTTTAAAAATACTTTTTTTCCAGAGGCCCCGAGATTTATCCGAATATGTGAAAAAAATTCCAATAAATATTTTGGACAATTTATTGCGGAAAAAGCTAATTGTTTTGTAATCTACGATAAACAATTTAAGAAATATTTATGATAGAAAAGATTTTAAAATACTTTTTTCCAGAGGCCCCGAGATTTATCCGAATATGTGAAAAAATTCCAATAAATATTTTGGACTTAATTTATTGCGGAAAAAAAAGCTAATTGTTTTTTGTAATCTACGAAAACAATTTAAGGAATAATCCGATAGAAAAAATTTTTAAAATTTTTTCCAGAGGCCCCGAGATTTATCCGAATATGTGAAAAAATTCCAATAAATATTTTGGCACAATTTATTGCGGAAAAAAAAGCTAATTGTTTTTTGTAATCTACGAATAAACAATTTAAGAAATAATTCTGATAGAAAAAAGATTTTAAAAATACTTTTTCCAGAGGCCCCGAGATTTATCCGAATATGTGAAAAAATTCCAATAAATATTTTGGCACAATTTATTGCGGAAAAAAAAGCTAATTGTTTTTGTAATCTACGATAAACAATTTAAGAAATAATTCTGATAGAAAAGATTTTTAAAATACTTTTAAAAGAGGCCCCGAGTTTGATCCGAATATGTGAAAAAATTCCAATAAATATTTTGGCACAATTTATTGCCCGAATTGTTTTGTAATCTACGAATAACAATTTAAGGAAATATCCGAATATTTTTTCAGAGGCCCCGAAAAATATGTGAAAAAATTCCAATAAATATTTTGGCACAATTTATTGCGGAAAAAAAGCTAATTGTTTTTGTAATCTACGAATAACAATTTAAGAAATAATTCTGATAGAAAAAAAGATTTTAAAATACTTTTTCCAGAGGCCCCGAGATTTATCCGAATATGTGAAAAAATTCCAATAAATATTTTGGCTTATTTATTGCGGAAAAAAAAGCTAATTGTTTTTTGTAATCTACGATAAACAATTTAAGAAATATTTCTGATAGAAAAAAGATTTTAAAAATACTTTTCCAGAGGCCCCGAGATTTATCCGAATATGTGAAAAAATTCCAATAAATATTTTGGCACTTATTTATTGCGGAAAAAAAAGCTAATTGTTTTTTTTGTAATCTACGATAAACAATTTAAGAAATAATTCGGATAGAAAAGATTTTAAAAATACTTTTTCCAGAGGCCCCGAGATTTATCCGAATATGTGAAAAAATTCCAATAAATATTTTGGCTTAATTTATTGCGGAAAAAAAGCTAATTGTTTTGTAATCTACGATAAACAATTTAAGAAATATTTCTGATAGAAAAGATTTTAAAATACTTTTTCCAGAGGCCCCGAGAGATTTATCCGAATATGTGAAAAAATTTCAATAAATATTTTGGCACAATTTATTGCGGAAAAAAAAGCTAATTGTTTTTTGTAATCTACGATAAACAATTTAAGAAATAATCCGATAGAAAACAATTTTAAAATACTTTTTCCAGAGGCCCCGAGATTTATCCGAATATGTGAAAAAAAAAATTCCAATAAATTTTTGGCACAATTTATTGCGGAAAAAAAAGCTAATTGTTTTGTAATCTACGATAAACAATTTAAGAAATATTTCTGATAGAAAAAAGATTTTTAAAATACTTTTTTCCAGAGGCCCCGAGATTTATCCGAATATGTGAAAAAATTCCAATAAATATTTTGGCACAATTTATTGAAAAAAGCTAATTGTTTTTGTAATCTACGACAAACAATTTAAGAAATAATTCCGGATAGAAAAATTTTAAAAATACTTTTTCCAGAGGCCCCGAGATTTATCCGAATATGTGAAAAAATTCCAATAAATATTTTGGCACAATTTATTGCGGAAAAAAAGCTAATTGTTTTTTGTAATCTACGATAAACAATTTAAGAAATAATTCTGATAGAAAAGATTTTAAAATACTTTTTCCAGAGGCCCCGAGATTTATCCGAATATGTGAAAAAATTCCAATAAATATTTTGGCACAATTTATTGCGGAAAAAAAGCTAATTGTTTTTTTTGTAATCTACGAATAACAATTTAAGAAATAATTCAGATAGAAAAGATTTTAAAATACTTTTTTTCCAGAGGCCCCGAGATTTATCCGATATGTGAAAAAAATTCCAATAAATATTTTGGCTTAATTTATTGCGGAAAAAAGCTAATTGTTTTGTAATCTACGATAAACAATTTAAGAAATAATTCATGATAGAAAAGATTTTAAAAATACTTTTTTCCAGAGGCCCCGAGATTTATCCGAATATGTGAAAAAATTCCAATAAATATTTTGGCACAATTTATTGCGGAAAAAAAGCTAATTGTTTTTGTAATCTACGAAAACAATTTAAGGAAATAATTCGATAAAATTTTTAAAATACTTTTTTTCAGAGGCCCCGAAATTTATCCGAATATGTGAAAAATTCCAATAAATATTTTGGCTTAATTTATTGCGGAAAACAGCTTATTATTTTTGTAATCTACGAATAACAATTTAAGAAATAATTCGATAGAAAAAATTTTAAAATACTTTTTTCCAGAGGCCCCGAGATTTATCCGAATATGTGAAAAAATTCCAATAAATATTTTGGCACAATTTATTGCGGAAAAAAAGCTAATTGTTTTTTTTGTAATCTACGAATAAACAATTTAAGAAATAATTCGGATAGAAAAGATTTTTAAAATACTTTTTCCAGAGGCCCCGAGAGTTATCCGAATATGTGAAAAAATTCCAATAAATATTTTGGAACAATTTATTGCGGAAAAAAGATAATTGTTTTTGTAATCTACGATAAACAATTTAAGAAATAATTCAGATAGAAAAGATTTTTAAAATACTTTTCCAGAGGCCCCGAGTTTGATCCGAATATGTGAAAAAATTCCAATAAATATTTTGGCACAATTTATTGCGGAAAAAAGCTAATTGTTTTTTTAATCTACGAATAACAATTTAAGGAAATATTTCTGATAGAAAAGATTTTAAAATACTTTTTTCCCAGAGGCCCCGAGATTTATCCGAATATGAAAAAAATTCCAATAAATATTTTGGCACAATTTATTGCGGAAAAAAAGCTAATTGTTTTTGTAATCTACGAATAACAATTTAAGAAATAATTCAAGATAGAAAACATTTTAAAAATACTTTTTTCCAGAGGCCCCGAGATTTATCCGAATATGTGAAAAAATTCCAATAAATATTTTGGCTTATTTATTGCGGAAAAAGCTAATTGTTTTTTTTTGTAATCTACGATAAACAATTTAAGAAATAATTCGGATAGAAAAAAGATTTTTAAAATACTTTTTTTCCAGAGGCCCCGAGATTTATCCGAATATGTGAAAAAATTCCAATAAATATTTTGGCACAATTTATTGCGGAAAAAAGCTAATTGTTTTTGTAATCTACGAATAACAATTTAAGGAAGAATTCCGAGAGAAAACAATTTTAAAATACTTTTTCCAGAGGCCCCGAGATTTATCCGAAAATGTGAAAAAATTCCAATAAATATTTTGGCACAATTTATTCCGGAAAAAAGCTAATTGTTTTTGTAATCTACGAATAAACAATTTAAGAAATAATTCGAGATAGAAAAGATTTTAAAATACTTTTTCCAGAGGCCCCGAGATTTATCCGAATATGTGAAAAAAAAATTCCAATAAATATTTTGGCACAATTTATTGCGGAAAAAAAAAGCTAATTGTTTTTTGTAATCTACGATAAACAATTTAAGGAATAATTCGATAAAAAAATTTTAAAATACTTTTTTTTTCCAGAGGCCCCGAGATTTATCCGAATATGTGAAAAAAATTCAATAAATATTTTGGACTTATTTTATTGCGGAAAAAAAAGCTAATTGTTTTTGTAATCTACGAAAACAATTTAAGAAATAATTCGATAGAAAAGATTTTTTAAATACTTTTTCCCAGAGGCCCCGAGATTTATCCGAAATGTGAAAAAAATTCAAATAAATATTTTGGACAATTTATTGCGGAAAAAAAAAGCTAATTGTTTTTGTAATCTACGAATAACAATTTAAGAAATATTTCTGATAGAAAAGATTTTTAAAATACTTTTTCCAGAGGCCCCGAGATTTATCCGAATATGCGAAAAAATTCCAATAAATATTTTGTCTTAATTTATTGCGGAAAAAAGCTAATTGTTTTTGTAATCTACGACAAACAATTTAAGAAATATTTCTGATAGAAAAGATTTTTAAAATACTTTTTCCAGAGGCCCCGAGATTTATCCGAAAATGTGAAAATTCCAATAAATATTTTGGACTTAATTTATTGCGGAAAAAAAGCAAATTGTTTTTGTAATCTACGATAAACAATTTAAGAAATAATTCTGATAGAAAAGATTTTTAAAATACTTTTTCCAGAGGCCCCGAGATTTATCCGAAAATGTGAAAAAATTCCAATAAATATTTTGGACTTATTTATTGCGGAAAAAAGCAAATTGTTTTTTGTAATCTACGACAAACAATTTAAGAAATAATCCGGATAGAAAAGATTTTAAAAATACTTTTTCCCGAGGCCCCGAGATTTATCCGAATATGCGAAAAAATTCCAATAAATATTTTGTCTTAATTTATTGCGGAAAAAAGCTAATTCTTTTTGTAATCTACGATAATCAATTTAAGAAATATTTATGATAGAAAAGATT
>VTON01000058.1:600000-879888 GCA_009617725.1 Hydropsyche tenuis | reverse complement strand
ATTGATACATTTTAACAATCGGAATTTCCTGATAGATAAATAGTTCAAGATCGTTTTACAACCGAAACTTTATATCAACCGACAGTTTTACTTATTTATTTATGATCTCGATAAATTCGACACTAATTATCGATATAATACATCATATAAATTGTACAAACCGCCATATAACGCACGATAAAATATCGATCGGAAAACCCTGTGTCGGACCGAAATCGAAAAATATGTCGAAAACACTCCAAAATTGACATAAAAAATTAGCAAAAATAGCGAATGATCATATTCCATTTTTAGATATGCGTATTTTTAACATTTTATTTCATAATTTTCGTTTTAAACTGTATTTGACATTTGAGCGTTTCTCAAGTTTGCCAACAGGTGTCGCGACGCGGCGTCTCAATGGCGTTGTTCTTGAAAATTTTCGCTCGCGATTAGTTCCGATCGAAATTCGCACGTGATTTTTTACGTCACTCGTGTGTGTAACATATGAAAATCGGCTCGTGAGTATCTCTTTTTATTCTCCGTCATTATCGTTTCAATATCTTATCGACGAGCGGAAATTTCGATATGAGATTATGGCTGTGGCAAGTTGCGAGAACTCGTATGATTGTGAGCGGCGATTGGATTTTGAAAATTCGAAATGATTCAATAATTCGCGAATTCGATGAGAGTCGAATTATTTTTTAGTCTAATTTGAATGTTTCGAAGCGGGAGGTCTAGATGTTTACCTTGAGAATTTTTTTGTTTGTGCATAAATTTTTTTTTTCCGTGTTTTATGGTTTGACTTTTTGATACATATACTTAATATGAATTAATTTTTATCAATTATATAAATATATTTCAATAGAAGTAATGGTTAATTAGTATATGTGTCATAACCAGGGCTTTGGAGCGGAGCGCGAGCTGAGCGCGGAGCAGTCGGAGCAGCGTTTTTTTGCCTGAGCAAGAGCGGAGCCGGACAAAAAATTTTTAGAAAATTTTTAGTGCTCCGTGCTCCGATATATATATATATATTTTAATTTTAATATTTGACATTTTGTATCGTAATGTTTATACATTTAATAAGTATTATATTTACAGTTTTTTTTAAATATTTTGTAATACAAGATCTAAATCAAACTTTGGGACATAACATGTTATGTATGTGTTTTGATTTTCTAGGGTTAAACTGGGTTTGCAATTTCTCAGTATTTATTATAGATAAAATAATAATAATTAACGTTGTTTTCGGAAATTTTACGCTGTTTTTAGAATAAGTCTCATGACATATCAACGAAAAAAAATTTCACCTGTGGCGCTTGTCTGTATTATAAATTAATTTAAAACTTTCATAAGTTATTGTTGAAATTCATAAAAAATATATTATTTACATTTGTTTAATTTTATAATGAGAATTAGTCTTACAATAAGAAAATTTAATAATTACAATAAGGGGCCGATCTTTCAATCGTCGGTTAAGAGTTATTCTCGGAATAAGCCTTTTAGTTTTTATGGTTATTCGCGGCCGGTCACAGATAAAGTCACGTATAAAGTCACGGATAAAGTCACGGACAACTAGCTTATAGTTGTCCGTGACTTTATCCGTGACCGGCCGCGAATAACCATAAAACTAAAAGGCTTATTCCGAGAATAACTCTTAACTGACAATTGAAAGATCGGCCCTAAGACGGTGGGCTGGAGTAAATCTCGTAGTAGACCCTGAGCTATACACAGCTGGTTTAGATCTTAAGAAATCTATGAAAAAAATGAAAAAAATTTCGCCTGTGGCGCAATTTATTGTCTTTTTATATTATATTTCTTATATTCTTATATTATTTAAATTAACACTTCTATTAGATTTTTCTCTATTCGTAAAAATGGGGGGGGGGGGGCTTAAAAGTTGAATAGCCTATGACCTCTTATGGTCTAAAATCCGGCCCTGACTATACCCCCCCTTTATAAATTTAATATTTTTTTCCCTGTTTTCTCATTCTCACAGTGATATAATTCTATTTTTAGTTTGTGAGATTATATTCTATAAAAAATTTATAAACGTATATATCTAATATGCTATATGCTGTTTTTCTCTTAATTTTTATATGTAGGTATACATGTATTTGGGAAAATGATATACCAATTTTTTATATTTTTTATCTTTTTCCCCCTATTTTCTCTTCTCTTACTCTTCGGTGAGTTATTATACTCGTATATTATTAGTGTTTAATATGGATTTTTAAATTATAAGTTAATTTTTTTAATAAATTAGTTGTAAATAAACACGTTATTTTTATTTTTTACGTGAATTTATAAGTATATCAAAGAAAATCAATGAATATAATTTTTATTTAAAAATTTTAACCGGAGCACGGAGCGGAGCGCGGAGCGGAGCGGAGCAAGTACTCGGGTGCCGGAGCGGAGCTGGAGCGGAGCAACTCCAAAAAGTGCCCGCTCCAAAGCCCTGGTCATAACGGACGCGTTAATAATAGTTAAGATTTCAAATACGAATGCTCGAGTCGATTCATCATTGAAATATCTGAAACGCATAAAATTCTGAAAGCGAATACGAATCTGTAAACTGTAATGATTTAAATATAGAACTCGTATTATATTAACGCAGCTTAAACTAAACATGCTAATATATATTAGAAAATCGAATCGCAAATCTTCAACAACAAGTGACTTTTCAAAAAGAGAATTATCCAGTTGTTTAGTAATATTTTTTATATAATCAAAAAAGTAACGGTTGCAAATGTGATTATTCATACATATATGTACATGTTTAAAGAATGATTAATGAACAAATGTGTGATCCCTATTATCAATTTTTTTCCCAATAGGGCTTTCTCTCTTTTCACTTTCTCTAACTTCTCAAACACGAATTCGATTATTTTTAATACGAACATAATTATATTTTTCATCACAATATCGATATCTGATAGAGTTTTTTTTTAATTCTATTCTATCGGAAAATTTACGTTTTTTATGCACTTTTTTGTTGCATTTGCAACTCATTGTGTGAGTAATTTGAACAGATTTGCATGGAAAATATTTTAAGCAATCTTTGTTAGTCACTCGATACGAACAATGTCCCCTGCGTTGTTGATGACTGGATTGTATTTCTGAAAACATTTTGTATAATATATTAAAAAAATCGGAATATTATCACCATTAAATATTTTATTGATCAAAACCGCACACAAAAACTGATATGTATACATTTTCGAATCGTAGACGATGATATTTTGGCCATCAGATCGTCCGAATCGACCAGCAGCCCTTTTAACGAAATCGACGACTTCAGGAAGTCGTCAATCATCGGCCTCTTCTGTAACAATTTGTAAACGTTTCTCGTGCACGAAAGAAAAAGGCATTTCTGCATGTTTTTGGGAAAAATATTTGTGTTTATCGGTATTTTTTATTTTCGGATACTTTGTTTTAATTTTTATGATAATAACCGAAATTCGAAGAAAATTTATATCGATCATTTTTGATAGATTTGCATAAAAAATACTGTTTATACGATCTTTATTTAAATAGAAAATCATAATATTTTCAAAAGTCAAAATCGCACATGAACGAAATGTGCGACGTAACCGATATTTTTTGCGCAAGACGTCTTTAGACCTTTACACCAGGTTTTCTGGTTTTCAGACGATTTATCATATCTACGTTGACTTCCTTTGACGTGGAGACAAACCTGTATGTCGAAGGTACAATTTTTGGACTGTCCCGAAAACTGGATCTCGGACTTACTGAAGTCATGAGCTGAAGCACGTGTGCAATGTTCGTGTGGAATGATTGATAAGTTTTTCGGGTTATATTCGAGTTTATGTAATCGTTTATTTCGATATTGAACATATATATTATTTTGCTACAATAGAATGGATTTCATTAAATTATTTTGTGAAGGAATGGACAAAAATTGGTCGTATATTATTGAATTATTAGTGTCATCTATAAAACAATAAAAATGAACTTTTGGAACCTGTAAAACTAATTTGATTTTTTTCCAGCGAATTTTGCAAATTATAGGATTAATTCCAACAGATATTATATTTTCACAATAAAAAAAATAAGACTCAAAATTATATTTAAAAAAAAACTGATGAAATTTTACGAAAGGCTTGTATTTATTTGGTAAGTACTGATTCATATTTTGAGTCAATGAATTAAGTAAACTGTCTGTAATATATCAAGATTATCAGTAAGCATTATAAATAAGTTTTACATAATCATTGCTCATTATCAGTGAATTTGTATTCGTTCATTTTCAAACAAAAGTTCTAAACATTTGCATATAAACATACTTCTCCCGAAAATATATAGGTATATCACAATCATTGCCACATATATAATATAATAAAATACAACTATACCACAAAAGCACAACAGGTTACTCAAATACCATGATGGCCAATAGTTTAAAGAAAATTAATTACCACCAGTTCTTAACTGATCAATTTTATAAATAGTAACTGACCAAACAGTTAGTTTCCTTTGCACATGCAAAAACGCACTCAATACCCAAATTTACTAATAATGAAAAGACATCGCATTTCAACAATCTTCATTATCCTAATTAAAAGTATATATCTATTATATAATAAAATACGATCAAAAACAATAAATTGTGGAGTCGGAAAGCTGAAATGCGTGCTTTTTATTAATTAACACAGTTCTAACGGCCAGCAGCACGTATTGTGCTTGCGAAACGTTTCATTAACTGAAGACACACTTTTTCCATCATCAGCTGAATAAATCGTCGAAATAACCAATTTGGAAATACAAAAAAATCTGTAAATATAGTGCACCGGGTGTGTTTCAGATCTATGCTCTTTTTTATTTATCTTACTCGTCGAATTTGAAATATGATAGAATTTTTTTGACAAAATTATCAAACGGTATCAAGTATATTTGATATAACTAACTGTTAAATAATATTCATATTATAATCAAGATTTATTGAAAATTTCAAAACCTTGTTCGAAATACGATCTTGAGTTGTTTGAATGCGGAATTCGATAGCTTCTCGATGATTTATTAAGAAAATTCATCATTTGTGAAAGTTTATAGAAATATTCATCTTGAGCATTTATAATTATAATATAATAATATAGCGAAACTGCAAATATATAATCATTATATTTCAGTTTTTGAAACGAAACAAGTTGATATTCGCTTCTTATCAGTAAATTTTGAAATGAATATCCTATGGTAAACAATTCAAATAAATACTTTGTGAAAACTAAATATTATTCATATAATAAACAATGAAAATCGTTCAAAAACCACTCGATAACTTTCTGTAAATTATTATATATAAAATTTGAGGTCATACAAATTCTCATTTCAATTAGTAAACAGTACAAGTTATTTTCGATTTGATATCACATTAGTAAATATTAGATACTGAGGATATTGAAAAAAACTTCAAAAGATAAGATACAAGAAGAGTTTATTTAACTATAGTGCGATCATATGTTTATTAATTTCTTCTATATAATAAAGCTTATTGTTAGTAATGCGAATTTTTGTAATAAAATGCGCAATTAAAAATAAGTAGGTATATAGGTATTATGTTATTTAGTATAATATAATGTATTTCAATATAAAAATATTCTTTCACTGATTATATTATACATTTTCACTATAACTAATATTGAACTTTAAGAACATTAAGTCGAGTATTATTTATATGTTTCAAATATATACAAAATACTAAATTAAGCAATATTGTATTATTTAAAAACCTATAACGAAGAATACTATGTACTGAATTTTTATCTACGAAATGTATTATCAAAGTTCAATGATAGGGCACGTTGAGTCCGACGTATTTTATTGACCTCGATTTTTTCAATGAAAAATTACTAATTTTTAAAGTATAACTTTGTAAACACAAAACGTAATGATGAAGATTATGAAACGAGTTTCGTAAACGAGCAAACAAAGCTGACTCAGCTCGGTGTTAAGTGCTCCCAAATCGGACGGGCCTTTTTCGTTGACAATCGTTAAAAACGCGCGTAAAAAATTTGAAATTAAGTGAAAAAATGTGTCGTATCCAAAATGCTTTTTTCAGTCGAAAAAAAATCTGTTGAGAAATGCGGATTTTTTTGTGCAAGGAAGATTTTACTTTTTCAGGTTGTTTTGGTGGTGTACATGATTTTTATTTTCGTATGCACATTTTAAAAAGGTTAAACTTCAAATATAATTTGTGACAATTATAATGAACTTGAAACTAATTATTTATGTATTATATTTTATTCAAGTATATTTCGTTTATAGAAATTCATATTGAAATAAATTTAATAATAATACAGAAACTAGAATTTATGCAATCTTTTGGTCGAAAAATTAACGTATGTTTTTTTAAAAGGAACAATTATGAGTCAGATAAAAATTAATCAAAGTAAAAGTGGAAATGATGAAGTCGTCTACTAATTTGTAAAAAATACGTAAGTGCTTCCATAACAATTATCTCGTGACATTAATTACTGAATCATAATTCATACTTGTGATATTGATTCATACTTTGCGGTTTTGTAATCGTATTGAATATCTTATTAAACTACCTAATAATCAATTCAAATATTAAAAATCACTGATTGTTCATAAAATGACTTAAATACTTGACTATGACTTAGAAAATCGACTAAAATTAGTTTCACTTTAAATAATTTTAAACTTGTCTGAAAAATCATAAAAAAAACATAATATCGATTGGAAAAAAAGATTATTCACACAATCTATCATATTTCAATATCTCAAAAACGATTACAAATACAAAAAATATTTATTACAATAGATTATCGGGAAAATATTTATTTTTCAACCGACACCCTCACATTTTTCGATAACGTATTTATCACATACAAAACATTTCCAGTACATTTCAATATTTTACATTAACTTCTTCATGAACGCAAACCGATCTCGACAAACCCAACACTTTCAGCCCGATCCAGGTTATTCGACCCGACTTTTTCAGCACGTGGAAATAGTCAATATTGACTTCTGATATTTTCCAAATGAATCGCGTGCCAAATGACCAAATTATAATTAGAAACTGTATGACTTATTGCGTTGGACCAATTTGTACGCAATCAGTTCGCAATTGCGAACCCGCAAAAACTCCGAAGTCGACCCACATTTTGTTATAAACAATCGGATTTATTCGTGTGGAGAGATTGACGTGTGTTATGCAAACTTTCCAATGATTCATTGTGCAATTGTTAGTTTGCAATTATAGACAGTTGCAAATGGAGTTGGCCAACGAATGAGGAACGTGTAGTTGTTATTTTTATTTTTTTTGAGTTACGCGTCGATTTTTTGTTGATTGAAATGCATAATTTTTATAATGTGAAGATTCTTTTGCTATTTTTCGATGGTGCTTATGTTTATTTTTGCAGTCGAATTGTTGATTAATTTGAAATACTTTGTGGATTCAGAAATTATTATTGTTTTAAATTGAAATTCAAATACACCCCATCCTCTTTACGCGGGGGATACGTTCCAGAAACTAAAGTGTAAAAAAAATATGGTGACCATATAAAAATTGTAGATGGGTTCCATTAGTATATTTGGATACAATTTTCATCCAAATGTACTTTATGAAAAACGTGTAATGGAAAAAAATTTCGCTACGTAAAATCATTAAAAAACATCGATTTTTTTATTTAATAACTATAATTACATACATATAATTATAACAGTAAACATTGTCAAATAACAGGATGGAATAGAGTTTTTAAGTTAATTCAATCAGAAATTTCAAATGAAAATTCTGATATAATTTTTTTTAAATGCATACCAAGGCATTCAAAATTTTCCCAAAACAAATATTGCAATAAAAGCATTAGCAGAACTATTTTATAAATAAAATATCCTTATCAGTATGACGCATCGTAAGGTGACATTGTATCAGTTATTCACGCAAATACGTCACAAGAATTCGCTTTTGAAATCTATGATATTTTTATTCAAGATTATATGAGAATGGTCTACGATTTGGATATAGTACGATAAAATATGTTCTCGTGTTGAACAATCAAATGACTTACGAATATTTTCAATGTTTCATCGTACGATTTAACAATTATATAATTTACATAATTACTAGCCGAATTGTTCAATATTAAATTCGACTTATAAATAAATATAATATATTGAACTCTAATAATGTTTGATATTATATTATCCAAGTCAAAAATTAAAAAAATCGTTGATTTCTTCAAATAACAAATCGACTGCATCATTGTATTGATCGAAATATATGTTTGACCATTGTGCTGTCGACCATTTTCGATTTAATTACATTTAAACACACATTATTTTTGACAATGTATCGTTTAATATTTGAATGAGCACTTTCTTAAATTCATTCAAGCATCAACACAAAAATAACATGTGATTAGTTTTAACTTTAAGCATTCAACTCTTACAATGTCAAATGTCAATGTCGTCTGACGTAACGATTTGTTTGTCACGCGTTTAAAAAGCCTACATATGTTATGCAGATAATATTCGAGATGAATATTTTCAGGTTTATTTATTCATTTTGTGCTGAAATCGAATACGGAGCGATAGTCGTGTGACATTTCGCTCTATGGCTTTTTTATGTCTGTAATCACGCGATGGGAAATTCTTCAAATTTTCATGGCTGATCGATCGGGTTATTGGTGAGGTTTATTAATTTTTTTTTGTTGGAAGTTCAGAGAGTTTTTGCGTTGAAATTCCAAAAGGTTTATGTATATTTCGTATGGGTATAATAACAAAAGCTTGAAAAAATAATCCGCACATTGGTTGTAGAATTTTTTTGATCAATTTAAATACGAAATATAATATTATTCATGGTTACAATAAATACGATATTATTCATTACGAAATTCATGGTTACTTAATGCAATTTTTAACTTTTCCTATTATGGATGCAAATGACATGTAAAAACAACAAAATATTGAAGATTACTCATGTTTAATCATAAAAAAAATATTTATTTAAACATAATTTTATTACAGTTAAGATGTGTTCAAATGAACACATCATTATTATTGATAAATATCAATAATATTATATGACCTGAAAAGGTCATCATCTTTAATGTTAGGTTAATCATCTTTATACTTACCATTCGACATGTAAATATGAGCTAATTCGTAATCATCTCTTTTCATTTTTGTAACGGTTCATATGATGAAAATACAATTACGAAAATTTGATTAACATTATTTATAAACAATGTTCATACTACGAAATTCAATATTCGGTAATCCTCCCATTACAATATTTGATAACAAGTCCGATTCGATCAATGAAATGTATTAATTTTAAATCTAATGATTCATTACCGGATAACGAGATTCAATACTACCTTTGATAATCTACTATCGATTTTTTACAATGAAAAATCATATCACATAGTTACAAATACCTTTCTAAGAAAGATAACTTTTTTTCCAAGCCGCTTTCGTCAATCGAATCGATAATCATACATTTTTTTCGATTAAAAAGATTAAGGTGGATAATAGATTGTTTTATTTGTCGAAAACGAAACGTCCAATTGTGTTTACCCATAAAATTCATTGTGCTCGAATTACCGCTCACGTATCGTATTTCATTAGCTTTCATCGCAATTAAACGATGAAATAATAATTTCATCATACAGTAGAATATAAAATATAAATTATTATAAATTTTCGATATTTTCACACTTAAAATTACGTACATTCTTTTATTTAGCACCGAATGAGATCAATGTCCGAAATGGATGAAATTTATCCTATTCGATGATTTTTAAACTGAAAATAATCAATATGAATCATAAGGCGACAATCAAACGACTAAACTTTGACTTCAGATAATTCAATCGCATGTTTATGAGCTGAAAAAATTGATTGTTCTTTTATCGAGAGCGTGAAAAACATGTTGTATGCGCATGTTTCTTTTGTGTGTATGTTAAATTAGCATTTAGACATGTTGTGTTAATGTGAACATTTTTTTTATATTCATAGAAGTATCATCTGTTATGATGTTTTTTTTATAATTTATTTAAAAAATATTGTTTTTTTATTTTACAAAATTCGACAAGTTACTTCATCAATTCGAAGTGAAAGTTTCGATGACATAATTTGATTTTTTGCTACATTTAAAATATTAAATATTAAACAATGAAATAGTTCACTTAACAATACTACAATGTAACATAAAATACGATGTACACATTACAAAACTACAACGTGTAGTCAGGACTAGTCACCATTGATAAATATTTGAATAAGTTGTTATGCTATCGAGCGACGTCGGAACGTTAAACGCCCAAAACACGACTATTTTTCAAAAATTTTGAATAGAATAGTATGTAGAATTTTCGAGTTTGAATATTGCATACGGGGTGTGTTTTTGGTTTTTTCAATTCTAGCTGAAAAGTCGATTGAAATCGATCCGAATGGCAAAGTCTGACAGTCGCCGTTTCAAGGCTTTTTACTTTTGAATTGTTAATGATTTTTGTATTTTTTTTTTTGGATTTGATTGATTAAAATATTAATTATGTTCTGGTTGTTATTAAAATGATTTTGATCCGAATTTTTTCATAGTTTTCATCCATTTAATTCGTACGCGATGAAAAGTATAGTCGAAAGGAAGTCAACTAGCAATATGTTATCAAATTCTTTCATTATCAAAATTTTCTTATCTAATATTTTCAGTTGACATGCAAAATAAACTATCAGAGAAATTTTAAATAATTAATAATGTTTCGATGTCTTTTCTATTCAAATTTACATATAACACATCGATACATACACCGTTATTATGAGTTAAAGAACTTTCCACAATGTATACAAAATAATCGTCATTTCGGTTACGATTATCGAAAACATACTATCGCGAACGTCATTCGATAATCTCTCCTCAATTATTCAATGATATCATTCCCGAATCATAGTCAAATACCGCCATTTAAAATCGTCATCTTTATCACTAGAATTCTTCGAATATTCAACGTAAACCCATTCACCCATCGAAATGCCCAAACAAACCCTCAGACATTTCAGCCAAAGCACAATTTCCATTAATTATTGTTCCCTATACACAAAAAAGTGGACACGTATCACTTTTGTCGTTAGGTAAGCTCGCCGTTTAGCGGTCACGCGAGATCGTCACACTAACGACCCTTCGTCGCCATTCCGACTTCCATTCATGATTGCCGATCGATCATGATCGACCTGTGTGCGGTGTGATGGCCAAAAGAAAGGGGTGCTCGAGTGTGGTTTGAGAGCCTTTGAACATTTGGGAAATTCGGGTTTTTTCATCTTTTACGGAGCTTTAATGAATGGAGATTGTAGTATTTCACGTGTCCAATCGTGGTATGTTGATATAAGTAGTATAAATTTTGGTTTATTTGATTTGTATTTATGAATGAAAGTGTTTTTAATCTACATATATTAATTCTTATGTCCATATTTGCAACGTGATATTCAAAAAGTAGAAATGTTTGAATATGATTTGGAAAGTGCATGGATTAGGTCTATTATAAATAACGCTTTATTGAATATTATCATTTGATATTTATTGATGAATAGAATACTTTCAACTTGTATTAGTTCTTTTTAATTTTTTTTTTTTTTTTAGGGGAGAGGTGTCTATGTTTGTAGTGTGATAGTCGAAAAGTAGTCAAACGCTTGGTTTGGATATGATTTGGAGAATATTTGGAGTTTCAGCAAATTCCAGTCTATTAACCTCGAATCAATGAAAATTTCTTCAATTCGTGCTGATTTATAGGTCCAATATTAGTTTATAGTGTGATATAATAAATAAAAATATTGTTATTTGTAGTTCAGAATTTCAAGTCTATTACTAAATCCTACATTGAATAGTGTAATTCTTGAATGAAGTCTTTATTCTCATTGTTTTCTAATGACCAATTAACGTTTATTTATAGTAGATCTATTCCCAGTCTGATGTTTAAAATATAAAAAAACGAAGGGATGTGCATCTTACTGTTAATACTCGTATAATATTAAAGCGATTGAATGTTCAAAAAATTCGGATATTTTTGTGTAAATCGACATAAACTATCTACATATTACGCATCCAGAGGCTTGAGATCTCAGAAAACGCCACGATTATTAATCATTTATTAAAAATTCTCTTATCGTTTTGTCGACTTCAATTTCCTCTTATCAAATATTATTGAATTAAGTCCACGTTCTCCGACAATCACTTTGATATAATTCGCAGAACTCTAATCTATAGGTATATAAATATAATATAATACCACTATTAACAATTATATCCGATCACACGACATGCCAAAACCTCATCAAACACACTCTTCAAATAAAAAAACGGAACACGATTTGGCGACAACTGCCCCAGCAGTCGGTAGATGAAAACAGTGGTGTGGGTCGGCCCCTAATGGTGTGAGTTATATCGATCAACTGTGTACATATGACGGATGCATGTCGAAGAAGTGATTACATTTAAGTGTTTGTACGCGACGAAATGTGTACAATCATGTTTTTCGAAACATCGAAAAGGATATGTAATGTTTTATTTTTCTCAGGAGTATTTGTATTTATGTTTGATCGGTAAATGTTTGGATTGTATTTATTATGATGGTGATTTTTTTAATGATGGATTCATGAGAAATTTTATATAATTTAGTATTAGGATTGAAATGTTATGTTAATTCTATAAATATTATTATTAAAATTAATGAATAAACATAGTTTCTAAATTATTATTATGAATTATTTATGTACGATATTTGACCTTTTTGATCGAACAATTTCAATTGAAATCATTAATTTCATATGTTATCTATATGTATATATAAAATTCAAACGGTGTATGTATGTGTGTATGTATCCAATAAACTCCTAAACCGATAGGCGAATCTTCACTAAATTTGGCAAGAATATGCTTTGAAATCCGGACAAACTAAGTAAGCATTCAGTTTTTTAATATCGATTCGCATTTCAGTTTTTTTCAGTTTTTTCGCCATACAAATTATAATATAATGTGCCGGCGTCACGATTGATTGTGGCAATAATTACAATTGGTACACAATTTAGTTTCACAGAGTCCTGAGCAACGCCGGGTAGTACTATCCGCTAGTAATGTATAAAACATGAATATTTAAAACATTATTCATATAATAGTCTCATAATAATATTACATAATCATTTAATTATGTACATCTATAAAACAAAAAAAAAAACGAACAAATTCTGAAATATTATTTAAAAAAAACGCCATAAATTCACATTTCGATTAGGAATTGAAGCTTATATACGAAAGCATTTTTCAATATTAAAAAAGCCCGATATTGGTAGCACTGTTTGCTGAAATTTCGAAGTCGAACAGGTGCCGGACCTTAACCTTGGAGCCCTGCCAAGGGATAAAGTGTCAGATGCGTCTTTTTTCAGACTATGTACAAAAATAGCTGAAAAATGTGAAACGATTTGTTTTTTTTCTCATTTTCTTCATCTTCGCCATTCACGTCAAAAGCGAACAATCGACGTATATTCTATTTTTCGACTTTTCGACGTTTCGTGTATATTTCGCCATTTTTCATGTTTAAATTTTCGATTTATTTTTTTTTTTTTTAATAAGTCATTTTAGTTTCTATTGGTTTGTTATAATCTATGATTTTGTTGTTGTTTGAATGATCAAACATTTTATTACGAATTCGATAAGATTATTCGGAAAAAATTATTATACATTATCTAGTGAATTGTGTTACATAAAAAATTTGAAATATGCACATTATCAATATAATCAAATAAAATCGAATCAATTTTGAGCCTAAAGATTTATAAATATAACTATTAATATATCAATATAACAGCAATGTTATAAATTCGATATTAGTTGAATCAAAAATTATTTATTTTAAATCTACAAATAAAAATACTATTCTCTAATGAAATTAAAATTGAAAAATGATATTTTTTTTGAATAATTAAATAAAATTCAAAAAAAACAGTTGTGATTTTCCTCGTACAAATAAATATAGGTTGCGCAACTTTGCGGAAAACAACTCACCTTGAAACGTATACACGACAAATCAACTAACGATTCTAATATATAATAATCTATAAAATTATGCAATAAATAAATGTCTAGTATTGAGGTTTTTCATATGAGTTTGAGTGCATGAAAGATCAAATAAGTTTTTAGCATGTGTCGTAAAAAAGGCATTCGTTAAGTAAATATTTGATGTTTCATTACATTTTTTATATATAAAAACGTTTGATATGAATTTTTTTGGTTGTGGAAAAAATATGTAGGATAGTTTTTAACGAAATTGTTATATTCGAATGACAATGACAAAGTGTGTTAAATTATGTGTTCATTAAATTTCATAATAGATACAAAAAATATTTATAATGTATAAAAAAATAAAATTTACAATTTGGGAATTATTATTTCAATACAAAAACATACAAAATCAACGAATTGCTCTAATAAATTACTTATTATTAATAAATTCTTATGTATATTTATTTTACAATTGAAATAACAAATACAACCGATCAAGAACGCTAAAATATAATAACATCAAACACTTTTTACTCAAAATTTCCTATTTAAAAGGTCAATATTATTTTATTTCTGACAAATCAAATATCATCTTGAGGAACTTGAGGTTACAATGTACAATATTATATGTATTTATAAAAAAAAAAACACACTAAAAAAACTGATTAAACAACTCCTCTTTATCCCATCATAAACGTTATCATATCAGTTAATATACACGATATAATGGAACTTTTCGAAAATTCAATATTAATAAATACGATATCGAACGAGTAGCAATTTAAAATAATATCGTTAATGGCGATAATCAATTTATAAAAATGTACGCATTTTCAAAATTGAAAAATTGCGTGTCGGCATTCAATCGATTGGGTCAAATTATAATAAAACTCGAAAAGTAAATCGAAATTTATTCGATTTGCGAATATTTGAACTTTCGTGTTGATTTGTCAACATCGAACTTTATCCGCGGAATTGTGAAATCGAAATTTATCGATCGTGAAAATTTTATGTGCTACTGAAATTTAAAAATTTTTGAATGTTTTTAGCAATTTTTTTTAATGTTTATTGAGAAATACACTCATCTGCGGTAATTTAAACAGGGCTGAACTTTAATCGGATAAGGGATAATAATATAATTTTATCAATTATAAGATCCGCACATACGACATTGTCATTTACGACATTTACCCTTATAGAAATGAATCAACAAATTGAGTCAATGAAAGCTGATTCGATTCGAATAACTGCATTGATGAATCCACCATGGGGGCTCGTGGGGCAATAGCTCCTACTCTGGAGAATTATAAAAAGTATTATTATTGTACATTACATTATTATAACACAATAATTAGTTACAATATCTTTAAAATATTATAAGAATTATCTTTATAGGAAACCCTACTATACTGAATACATCCATATAGAAATTCAAATATCTTTCCAAAATAATATTGCATAACCGATTTCGAATTTCGGATGAAATATTATCCTCACATTTTCGAATGTATCGAATACAATTCGTCTGCTCATATTATCCAAATTAACGAAAAAAACGCGAATTAACTATTTCGGAACGCACGCGAGCTTTTTGACGTGTTCTTGGCTCGTTTCTGCGAAATTTTCACGCCGTTTTCCCTTCAACGAAAATAAATTGGGAAACTCTCGATTGTCGGTCGGAAAAAAAATGAAGGAAAACTGTGAAAAGCGTCTAAACGATCGCAAGAAGAAAAAAATCGTATAATGGAAGCCTTCGGAAGAATTTCGCGTGAAGAAATGTTGTTCCGTTTATTACGTATGGAAATATTTGTATGATTTCGTTTTGAATTTCGATACTCTTTACATATTTTGTTTCGTTGATTTTTTATGCGGATTCGTTTTCAGGTTACGAAATATTTTTGTGTTTATATATGATTATATGTGTACAAATTTTTAATAAGGTTTGTGGATGATGCGAGTGTTTTTGGAGTTTAAGAAACGGATACAGGAATAATATAGATGAGGCAAATACGCTTTCATTCTCAATGGCACAAAGCCACAAAATTTATCTGAAAATTTTCAAAAAAATCATATGAACAGTTGAAGTAAGTAACGATATTGAGTATGAATTTCATTTATGTTGAATAAATTTATCCTCAGAAAAAAAATGAAAATCATATATTTTTTTAACTTGATAACAGATAAAAGAAAAAAATCAAATGGACGTTGGAAGTCTAAATTGATTAGGACTAAAAAATCTTCATTCAATAGTGGATGATATACGTATAGTGATGATTACGTATAAAATTTTATCATTCTATTGAATTGGTTCCAATTTAATATTTAATCAGTAATGATGAAGAATTGGTTTATTGAAATTAATTTTTTTTTGCGGTTTTGTTTTAAGAAAATATTTATTTGAAATAAAAAAGATATTTGTTATTATTTATAAACAATTGGATTACAATCGAAAAATTATTTAAAAAAATACGAGTATAAATGAAGGAAATTTGATTTATACCATTTGACCACATAAATTATATGTATGGTCAAATGATCGATACACCATTAAAAATAAAATATATCCTATTTTTACATAATTAATTATCTTCTAATTAAATTAAAGATTGACTGTATTCTAATTATATCTCTGATATAATTCTATTTTATTATTCATCAATACTGAACAAAAATAAAATTATCGTTCTGCATTTTCACATAAACAAATAAATTTCACATGTTTGCCTTTAAGATTGACGCATGTTTAGGTTTCGATTAATTAATTTGGGAAAAAATATTCAAATGAAAAATTGAAATTTTCCGCCAACGTCGTCATTGAAATAATGACGTTTATCATCAAAACAAAATTTTTAAATCCAAAGATCAGAATATAAGTATTAATTTCAATTATTATATAAAAAAATAGATAATTATTATGTAAATTAGTATAATACATATTACTATTAATTTTGATTAATGCAAAGTCTAAAAACATAATTTGTGATAACGTAAATATCTACGTTAAATGAAGATTAGTCCTAAATAAAAAATAGATTATTACGCTAGTTTAAAAGTCATAATTTTTTATAATCTGTGCTAAAGTTATTTCTAATTTTATTTATATTCAGATCATAAACTTAGCATATTGTGTAAAAAATTAACTTTTTCTTCAAAATTAGTATCGATTAAATCGATTTACAAAGTCCAATTTCAAATTCTGTCTGTAAAAATTGTAAAATATACAAATTGATATGTAAAGAAATCAATTGACTAAAAGAAACGTTTCTTTGCAAAGAGGAAAATTTTTAAAGAATTGTTTAAAATTCAGATACTATAAATACAACGGCCTCTAACTAGGTATATAATCGAATATAAAAAAAAAACATAAATTAAAACAAAGTCCAAGGATCATTCGATAGTTTTCACATTCCGCCCAAATAAAACCCATTTGGAATGAATCAATCAAAAAAATTGCTAAGTCGTTTTTTTTAAACATATCAAAAATTATATAAAATTATTATTTTTATCAAAAAAAATACATCAAAACGTCAAAACAACTTATGTTGTATTGCGCTTCATATTCATTCTTAACATTATATATTCATTTTTTTTATTAATAATAAACGAAAACAGTAAATATTTACGATGAACCAAATAAAATTTGAAACATGGTCGTTTTTGTGCAATATTGTTAAGCCGGTCGCGATCGATGGCCTCTCATTAAAAATAAATTCGATATTCGAAGCACAAGCAATTCCGCCGCCAAAACAAGGCACGTTTCTGACAGAAGCTCATTATTCAAGGCGAATCTTAATTGGGGAAATTTCGCTTACTTTTTTTATTCTTGATACACATTAAAGCACCTATGTACATTCAAAATTTTTCAATTAAATTCAACTTTTCATATATATTTTTTATAACAATAACATAGATGTCTCTGATGAATGATCATATACGAAAGTTCTTATATCATATCAAAGATAAGTTTTTGGGAATGAAAATATTTATTTGTTGCTAAATTCAAATTTAACCAATTTTTTCACAATCGGAAAATTAGTATACGTATTGGGCAAATCGCTATCGTTATATTGTTTTGAAGTACGTAATATCGTTTCGTAAAAGTTTCGCTTTGAAATCGGTCGTTATGAGAATTAAGGTCTTTTTTTCGGTCGATGAAATAATCTTTTTGTCGGTTGGTATTCGCGACGTTGTGTTATTAATGTTGACACGGTTCGAAACTAATAAGTTGGCAAACATGTCAAAATGGGCGCTAATTAACGTTGAATTGTTATTAGATTCACCCCCTTTTCGGCTGCGGGTTTTATTTAAATTGACGTTAAATTGATCGATTATTAAAACTTTATAATAAGTTGTATTAATAATAAATTTTGTATTTATTGTAGGGTGGGTATTCGTACTGATTTTACGGGTCTCTATCCTGATGAAACTAGTACACTTTTTTAAACTACAAAATTAAAAATTATTAATTTATAAAAAGATCGATTAAGCACGTCAATCTTTCAGTTTTATTTTCACTCTTGGTTACCCTGTTTATTTTTTTTTAATGTCCTGGTTTTGAATTCGATAAAAATGGTCACTCTAAATTTCCGTTACAGATTCTGATTCTATAATGAAAATGTAATATTTGTGGAAGTATATTTTTACAAAAATAAAAATTTCTCTATCGAAATACATCTTATTTAATTTCTACACTTCATAAAAAGATACCAAACCTAACCCAACATTTTTTACAATCAACAAAAACATACTTTCACCGATAATACATTTCCAATACAACATATCAATAAAAAAAGTTACAACATCTTCAACTACGTAATTAAATTTTGAATTATGAACGCATATTTGACCCGTCAATTGGAGGGCTAATAAAAAAAACATCAACATTTAATTTCGCTGTACACATCACGTTCCAACCCAGCGATTATGCAATAAATAAATAAAAAACCGTTCAAGACGACATAAAACCCGTCGTTCCTTTCGATTTTCCTTCACTTTCCCCGATACGGGTTATGGCCGGTCAGTGAAAGCTGCGGGCGAAAAAAATTTCAAGGACCGCATGCAAAAAACGCGCGGTTATGCGAACATTGCGTAATGCAAAAACGCATAAGAGCCGTAATGGCGAGACCGGTTCGAAGCGCGGCCATAACCTCGACGATTTGCATTTTGGCGCGGTTGCGCACTGCGGAACTAGAACGGTCGCGATTTGAATTTTCGTTTGAATGGCGGCCGTGGACTTCGTTTCTATGCGCATTCCGTACGATCAATTTCAGATAACGCGTATAATAGATTGAATTTCGTCGGCCTTTACCTTCATATCTGTTTAGGGTTGCCAGATTTAATTGATTATTATTATTTTTTATGTATAATACAGATATTCTTTAACTTACAACGGAGATGCGTTTCTGAAATCCGGTTGTGAGTCGAATCCATACAAAATAAAAGCAAGTTAATAAAAATCTTGAAAAAATCAATCCATTTTATGTAGGGTAACGAGACCAGTTGTGGACTATGCATCTGTAGTTGACCATCTCGGCAAAACGTAAAAATTAAGGTTTTTAGAGGATAATTTTTCGGAAAGGATGCAATAGATTAGATGTTTATTACATCTTATCTATTGCACCCTTTCCGAAAGATTATCGTCTTCAAAATTCTTAATTTTTGCATTTTTCTAACAGATGCACGATTCACCACTGGTGTCGTTATACTATATCAAAATTTTCATTTTTAATACAATAATTCGAATGAGTTAATATTTTTCCCGAAATGTATAGGTAGCTCATAATTTTAGTGGTGACCACACGTTTGTCCAAATATTAGCACACACCAACGACACGTTTTAGGACAATTGGAGGACTATGATTAAATGATATAATTAATGATTTATAGTTTATTTCAATCATATTATTTAGAAGTTTTTCATGGATTGTGTTCTACGCTTGGTGTTGTAGGGTTGTGTGTGCTACTATCGAGTGTGCTAGTGTCGTTCGAGCAAACGTTCGTGAACCATTTTATTCAAATCAAAATTTTTATTTTAAATATAATACCATAATTCGAATGAGTCCATATTTTTTCCAAAATGCATTGGCCATAGGTTGTCAGCAGTTCGTGATTTAGTAAATAATTATCAAAAAATTATGAATTGAAAAAATATTTATATATTTTTTAGGTCGAAGTCGAGGACTGTACTGTACTGTAGTCAATACTGTATATAAATAATAAATTAATGATTTTTTATAAATAAATAAAACTGATATTTCAAAATATAAAACATATGGACACCCTATAAAAAGACAATAATTTAGAATCCAACGTTCATAGATATTTAATCACTATCACCTCCATAAAACTAGCGTGACAATTTTTTACAATTATAAACTGTCCACTTGGCTCTTGATTGATAAACGTAATAAGTTAACAGAATCGATAAGATAGTAAACACACATATCACCAGTGCGGGTAGACTGCATATCTCTGCTATTACCATGCATGTAATCATACGTGATCAATTATTGGTGTGTGTATGCAATTAGCTCCGTCGAAGGTAGATACAATCGAAACATCGATGAGAAGCATATGAATTTCCAACTGTATCGCATTCTAAACACTTGTGTCAATAAAACTTAACTTTATTTGCTTAAAAATTTCACAATTCAGTCAACATTTAAGATATAGATCTCCATCGTTTCATCGGCACATGTTTTTTTTTATCGGATATAATAAGGTTCTTGATTCAATGTCGTTATCATACAATGAGCCATGCGAACGTAAAAAATCACGTTTTCTTTAAAGATTAAATCTATCGATATGAAAAATAGTGTTTTACATCAGATTTAAATACTTAAATAATGCTATTTTTATTATATTATGCAAGCTGTTATTAAAATGTCTTATCTTTGGTTGTTTTTTTGTGGTCATGTGTATGTTTCCGGTTTGTATAGCAATCAAGCCATAAGAGGACGGTGATTGTATGCAATGTGTTTGCATTCATTGAAGGTATCTTAAATTAGTAAATGAAACAATCTTTGAATTTAAAAAAGTGTATCTGTCGAGTGTGAATGTGCAACAATTTATCAAACGGTTCCGTTATGAAAACTTCGGACAAAAATATACACAAACACACTCAGCACGAACACATATATGTATTTAACTGTTTAAAAAATTATATAATATATATAAAATAAATATTAAATGGACGAATCAAAATACAATTGGCGAAAAATATCATGCATAACTAATATAACTTATAGCCTATGATTGCAACTGTTGAAGAACAAACGGTTCATTGTTAATATAAAAATTACATATACATAAAAGAATCATTGACTTGTAATGAACAATAATGAATCTCTGAGGGATGATTGCACAAAAATAATGAATCGCTCGCAACTGAAACGACGTTTTCATGCACACATACGGAAAAAACACAGACGTACATACATCGGTCAAACACAAACGCACGTATCGCTTACAAAGCGAGGGTGTACAGCCATATCGTGAAAAAAAATTACACAATATACATGTTCATATTGTACAAAAAAGGAATCATATTTACAATTCAAATACAACTATTAAAATTACAATAATTTATATAATTATATATATTAATAGCACTCCTGTCCATTTGATATGGTTTTTTGTGTTATCGGATTTTACAATTTTTTTATACAGTAAAAATTCTATCTAATTTATATATTAAATTGTATAAACTAACATTATCTTACTATAGCTGAAACCTTAACCGAAAAGGTAACACCAATTTATGCGAAGCGAATAAATACCAAATATTATCACCGTTAATTGGATAACTAATACACCAGTTCCCAGAATTCCGTCCCCGTTTCACAGTACAAGTGATTATACAAACACCCGAGTCATTCGTGCGATGCTGCATCAGCAGCAGTGTCATTTTTTCACGTATACAAAAGGCAAATATTGTACATAAAAATATAACATATAATTTCACAGATCTATCTGGTTTGATCGTTTGGCTGAACTCGCATTAGCATAGCTAAAACCATAAGGTACCGTGCTCGACGCACTGTACTCAAAGTTTAGCTCTAATAGCGTAGCTGAAATTATAAAGTACTATAGGTGCTTTATGGTTTTAGCTATGTTAATAGAGCTGATGCGAGTTTACCGACTACGTCTAAGTGCAGCGGCTCCGCTACTGAGATTTGTACTGTCGGAGAAAATACCGATTCCGTATCTTGCAGGGACTCTCGATTTTGTTTCGGTTTCAATATAAATTATAATATATGTATCAAAAAAATATTTTTCATATACAAATTTAAGCAATTTCAGTTCACGTATTATTTATTTTTTACAATTGATAACCGCAATGAATAATCCCCGCCGTGATAAAAAATTTACAATGTTGACGAACGACAAGCGTACGACTACTACAAACGAAAACTTATCAATCGCACAGCCGGGTTCTTTCACCGACCAGCTGATAAATCGGAGAGAGACTCTCGCCGAAGAACTCACACAATAATTTACTATAAAATATACAAATGTAGATTTTCAACGCGTGCAACTCGTCGTACGTTATGCGATTACGACTTATCGGAGAGTTTCCGACGACCGAGGGTGCACCGTCACAAATCCCGACTAGTTTATACACATATTTCATATCGAATACGTATGAATTAACTGCAAAATAATCTTCGTCTGGTTATATATTCCTTAACAATACCCGAGCATGAGAGTATGAGTCGATTTGAGCATCGCTGCAACGCCGGCCGATCTCTCCGATCCGGACACCGGCCCGTTTCCGACAATTGGCCCCTTAAGATTGTATGAGTTGAACGGTTGATAAAAAACAGACGAGAACACAAACTTAGCATATCCCGGTGCTGATAACGTTCAAAGAGTTTATCGATGGAACACTTTTCGTCGAAACACCAACATTTCGGGCACCTCGCGAGCAAAGACAACAATAATATCGAAGAGATTCGACAAGCGGTCACGTATCGACGGACGTAACTGAACATAACGGCGGCGAGGGTTCGAACGGATACCCGCAGGACACCTTGTGGAGTTAATACTTGATCTTCGGCTTGACTTCTTGCGCGAGGCCTCCCCATGCTAGACGGTAGTCTCTCGACCTCCACCGTACGTTAGGTTTGCATAGGGCTATGGCGAATAAGGAAGGTCCTATCGCTTCTCTCAACCACCACGCTATCGCGAAATGGAATTTGCTGAAGGGTAGAGGACCTTGTTGGGCGGCACACAAAAGCAACCAGTCGCTGAGGAACCAGGCTAGAGCGTGTAATAAGAAGACGGCTATCGGTTCCCAGGCGAAGAGCACTTTGCAAGCCCAAGCCGCTGCTATTCCTAATACTAAACATTCGCTCAACGGTTCCAAGAGGATCATCAAAGGGAGCATGGATACCCTCAACTGTGCCCATCGGTGCAAACGTTCAAAGAACGACGATAGGGAGCAAGCTCCAGCATTTTGCCAAGCCGGTTGTCCGGATACCCTCAACTGCCACCCGTTATCCGTCAGCGCTTTGGCCAAGAAGAAATCCTCCGCCAAATAATCAGAGAACGCCTGGATACCGCCGATCTGGTCCAACGCCTCCCTCCTCACCAACGACGACATCCCCACATGGCAATTTATATGCAAAAAATCAGCAGCCAAATACATCCGCGCTTGCACCGTCCCAAAATACACCTTCTCAAAGGTAGCCGCGAATCCCGGCCTATCGCAAGTGAACGGCATCTGATGCACCAGCCCCACTTTATCCCTCTGCTGCATGTGGGATACCATGTCGACCAAGGTATCCGCGCGCATGCGGATCCTGGCATCGCTGATCAAGAGCAAATCATGCTTAGCTCTCTCCAGAGCAGGTCTCATATTGTTGATTTTGGGATTCACCCCTAAAATAGCTCCTCCGGATACCAACAAATGGGCGGGAACTTCTGGATGCCGCTGCATCAGATCTAGCGCTATAGCAGCAGCGGGATCGTTCTCCTCCTCCACGCAGAAGAGCAGCTCGTAGTTGGAGTACTCCATGGTGAAGAAGGTCTCGAGGTTGGTGCGCAGGTTGGGGTCTACGCCCAGCAGGGGCTTCACGATGGAGACGCCGGGGAGGGGTTGGTCGGGGGGGGGCGAGGGGGCGCGGTGAAGCCTCCATCGAGCAGCACAAAGAGCAAGGCAATGTACTATCCAAAGCCCTAGCCATAGCGCGAGCACGAACACAGCGGCCGCCCACTGCCACGCCGATAATATAAACACGCCCGCACCGTCCCACGGCATTGCGCCGCCTCGCGCGTCGGAAGAGAACGACGCTATTTATATAACATCCCCACCACTAAAATACGCCGCCTGGCCGCTTCAATGCTGATCATTTTATTACAATACACAAAATTAAATCACTTATTACAATAACGCATAAAGATCATATTCGCGAAATTATAATGAAACTAATCAAATAAAACATAAATACACGAATATTGTCTTAATATCGTTTTGAATAAATATCAAAATTGTGTCGCAGAAATTTAAAAAGAGGTGTTCGGTCGGAAATTCGATAGCCGAAGAATCGTTCGTTTCGACATCTACAGTTTTGTGCAAAATTGAATGTTGTAGGTTTTGTTGTAATATTTTTGAGATATAATTAAAAAAGTAAAGGTGTATATCGATGTGCGTTTTGTTGCCGTTGTGAGGTTGAAATTGTTGTGCAAGATTTGTAAAGCGAGTTTGTATGGTTTTTTTGTCGCTTTCGTTTTGAAGTTTTCGATCGAAGTCGATAGAAATGTCGATAAAATTTGTATTTATTTATTGAATACAAAATATTTATAATATGCGCGATTCGTGAGAATAAATATCTTATTATAACAAATAATAAAGGTTATATATTCAAAATAAAATAATAACACACGAATATCATCTTAATAACATATTGAATAAAGATTAAAATGGTGTCGCTGAAATTTGAAAAGAGGCATTCGGTCGGAAATTCGATAGCCGAACAATGGTTCGTTTCGACATCTGCAGTTTTGCGCAAAATTAAATGTTGTAGGACTTGTAAAATTTTTGAGATACAAATTCATAAAAAAGAGCGTAAACGGATTGTGCCGATATGTGTCTTGTTGCCGGGTTTGGTAAGGTTAAAATTGTTGTGCAAGAGTTGTGAAGCGAGTTTGTATCGTCGCCGAATCGTTTTTTGCCGCTTTTGTTTTGAACTTTTCGACCAAAGTCGATATTCCATAAAAATATCGTTAAAATTTGTTTATGAATGACGTTGTTAATTGTGTTCTTGTATTGCGACCGTCGATGAGTATTTATTTAGTAAAGTGAGGTGACCATTTTTTCATAATCAAAATCAGGACATTAAAAAAAATAGTTAAAAAATTCAGTCATAAAAATTCAAAACATAGAAGCTCCTCAATGAGAACTTAAACCATTTCTAGAAAAAATATTGAAATCAATCTTCTGCCGTTTTGTTAAACAATCGAACTTTATTAAAAGGCTTTTGATATACGATTAGCAAATATTACAACTTATCTAGCGTAATTTCCTGAAGATTATCACTTTTCAAAACATTATTTATATTTTTCTGAAAAATGGTCAACTACTGGTACATAATCTGTAAATGGTGCATTGTATGTTAATTCAAGGCGTTCAATGAATTCATTCAGATGTATCACGATTGTGAGATATATTTCGAGATAATTAAATAAAATTTATAATTACTTTTAAATTTAGGTCTGGCTATGGTCAAGAATAAATGCAAATACCAAATGTAACACCATCTTACATCTATTACTAGAAAGACCACATGCAGAAATATTGTAATCAGTAGAATATGCTGAAAAGCACAATATGTATATTTTTTTAATTTTAATTTTAAAAAAGCCAACTGGTTTCATCTTACGATTTACTAGAAAAGGGATCTTAAAATAAAAACCAAGATGAATGTTCACCTTAAAATAATGATATTTATAAACTAATTCGTTATCAAAACCAAATCTTTTAATAACATATTAAAAAACAGTGAAATTTCAACTGGACGAATTCAACAAGGTTTTAAACTACAAATAAAAAAACAAACGTTTGTTTGTGAAAGATTACTTTCACATTTTTGATATTTTATTAAATAAATTAAATCCAGTTCTCAGATTACAAAGTATATTATTAATTTGCAAAAATAAACATGTGCTCGTTCAAAAGTATTTCATATAATATACAATATATTGAAATTAATACGAGCGACGACACATTCAATAAATTGATGCCACCACCATTAGCGATGTCTGTTCCTGTCAATGAAATATAATAATTATACAAACACTGAAGAAAAATAAAAACTGTTTTAGAACTGATCCATACGAAAACATTGTTCGTTCATACTGAATGATTTCTTTAGAACTAAATGAAAAAAAATTATAATCGAGACATCTCGGTTTATCAATAATGTAATCCACCACTGCAGCGGCGTAATTTGTTGATATTTGACTAGAATTATAGATATTTATAAATGCGTTCAAAATTTAGAACATTTCTTTTTAACGATGAGATTCACAATCTAGTAGTTGATACTGTCAATTTTTATTTACAAAAAACCAAATCGAATTTCACCAAATTGGTACATTTGTCATATTTTTGTAAAAACCAAATATCGATTGTATTTTTAATTTTGCAACATGACACTTGTTAGGAATTTTCAGCATCAGAGTGAAAATGTAACAAAAAACATGCTCAATCCACAAGAAATTTTCAGCATTTGTAAGGATGATTTTTTAGAAATGAAACATGTTTAATTCTATGTTACAACATCGAAAAAAATTGTCAAATATTGACAAAAAAATATTTAACAAGCAATACATAATATTTTAGATTTGTTAAAAAAATCTGAAATGAATTGCGAATATATAATTAAAAAAAAATCAAATGGAATAATTTTTTTAAATGAACTTATACTATGATTATTTTTTTTTTTATTAATCTTAAGCATTATACACTTTTATGTTTATTTAAACAAGACAAATTATAAAAATAAACATTTGCAAGGTTTTAACATTCGTTGCATCGTCCAGGAAAATCGAAAAGAAAGTAATCAGCAGATTTGAATACATGTTCAAAAATATACAGACAAGCATGGTGACTTTTCACATATTCAAAATATATTAAATCTAAGAACTCTATTTGATTATTGCTTAATGTAGTTGTACATGTGGACATACTCGTTACATACGTAAAATAGGAAAAAGATGAAAATCGAAGTAAACAATTTTCTTTCACCAAATACAGATCTTCCCAGATGATATCCCGCATTCACAAAATGTATATTGACTTTAAATTGAGACAATTTTTAGCGTTATATAAAATTAAGTATGTAAGAAACAAATAATATACATATGGAAATCATTATAATAATTAGTTCAGCATTCAGGTGCAGGTTCGGCTTCTTGCTGTACTACGGCAGGTGGACTCTCAATTTCGACAACTTCTATCGATTCCTTCACCTCCGGCACGACTTCTGTCTGTTCAGGCTGTGGCGTTTCAACGCTCATTACTTCTTTTTCCACTTCTAAATCTTGAATTACTGGAACAACGATCGGATCAGTAATTTCTTCAACAATTGGTACTGATGCTGCCTCCGACACTGGTATCGGTGCCAATTCTAATGTTGGTGGTTCCGGTGCTGGTATCGGTACTGGTTCTACTACTGGTACTGATTCTACTACTGGTACTGGTTCTACTACTGGTACTGGTTCTACTACTGGTACTGGTTCTACTACTGGTTCCGGTTCTTGTTCCAATTCTGGCTCAATTGATTGTAATTGTGGTTGTGATTGTGGTTGTGGTTGCGGTTCTGGTTGGATTTCAGGATCGGACATTTCTTTTTCTAATAATTGTTTTTCAATAATCTCAACGTTTTGATTGGTAGTTTTTTCAATTACTTCTTTGGTTATGTTTTCTACTAAATTTATACTGGGCGCGCATTCAGTTTGTGCTTTTACTTCATAATGAGATATGTTTGTGATCGGAAGCGGAACGGGAGGTTCGCACGTCTGAGGCGGTAAATCTACTCGGGATATTGAAATTTCAGGTGTTGGTTCTTTCGAAAATTTTTCCTCGTACAATTTCTCTTCAGATTGACGAGGCATTTCTTCGCTTTGTCTCATCATTATCATTTCCAGAGTTCTCGGCGGAGTTTCGCCTGAAAAAATATTTTTTTTTTATGAATATCATAAAAAGATTGATTCCGATGTTAAAAGCAGTGAATTTGAATATGAAATGTTAATATGTATGAATTATATAATGATTAACCGTTGGATCCGACAAAACTTGAGTGTATACAATTGTGCATACCAGGTCGTGGTGGTCCTGTTCGTCCTTGTCGGGGCACAAACATATTATCGACTATGTGATCGATATTATCAGCGGGCGGAGGCACAGAATCTGATAGTTTACCTCTGATAAAAAAAACAATCGTGAATAAAACATCAAAATAAACCAAATACGAAATAACGAAAGCCTCGTGAACCTTTCTTTAGGAGGTGGAGGCACAATGGGTATGGCGTTCGTAGGTCTTCGAGTCGGAGGCGCAGCTCCCTTTTGCTCTTGAGGACTATAATACGTGATCCCGCTCGGCTCTCTAAACACAGATCGGCCAGTCTGTATAACACAAATTAAAAAATGATGATTTACAACAATGAAAATACATAATAGATATTGCAAATCATAATTACGTGTGCTGCATATGGCGACGGATGTGGCGGAGCAGCTGGCTGATGATGATAAGTGTGCGGTGGTAAAGCTTGAGGAGGGATCGCCTGGGGAGCCATCGCTTGAGGCGGTAACGCTTGAGGCGGCATCGCTTGGGGAGGAATCTGCTGATGCTGAGGAGCTACATACGCTTGTGGGGGAGGAGCTGCATAAACTTGCGGAACAACATGACCATAAACAGTTCCGTTAGCATTCTATAAGAAGATAAACATTAAAATTAACAATTCAAATCGAATTTGATTCAATTTAACTATTTTTTACTTGTATATATTGTCCTTGAGGAGGTAACATTTGAGGAGTACCATAATTTTGAGTCGTCACTAATCCACCTGTAATAACGATATTTAGTTAAAATTCAGTTTTCATTAAACTGAACTCACATTAACTCAACTAATATAGCTAAAACCATAAAGTACTATAGAAAGGTGGGTTCTTGGAGTATTCAATGCAATGTACTTTATCTACATTAGTCGAACTAATGTGAGTTCAACATCAATCTAGATTTTACAAAAAACTAATAACCTTGCAAATGAGCTGGATTGGCGATAGTATGGATCGCCATCTGTTGCTGATGCGTCCTTGGAACCTGACGCATGGGAATATTAGCCTGTTGCCGGTTCAAAGACTGATGCGCAGGTGGAGGGGTTTGATGATGTGATTGAGTTTGTGGCAATGGCGGCGGCGGTGTCTGTTGATGTATAGTTGGATTCTGTTGATGCAACTGAGGACTCTGCTGGTGAATCTGAGGAGTCTGTTGATGAATCTGGGGGGTTTGCTGATGTATTTGTGTAGTCTGTTGGTGGATTTGTGTGGTCTGTTGATGAATTTGAGGAGTCTGTTGATGCATCTGCGTTGTTTGTTGGTGAATTTGATTGGCTTGCTGCAGCAATTGAGTATTTTGCGGGTGAATTTGAGTGCTTTGTTGAAGAATCTGCTGTGTGCTTTGTTGATGTATTTGAGGAGTTGTTTGATGCAGCGTCTGCTGAGAAGCTTGCGGATGAATTTGTTGCATCGGTTGATGATGTTGTGTGGTAGGTTGTAGTAAAGGTGGAGGCGTCTGCCGATGTGGGAGAGCTGCCATTGTTGGTATCGCTTGTTGATTAGTAGACTGTTTTGGAATAGAAGCTGGTTGTTGCTGCTGTTGTTGTTGCTGCTGCTGTGTTTGCTGCTGCTGTTGTTGAAGCTGTTGTTGCTGCTGTTGTTGCTGCTGCTGTTGCTGCTGCTGTTGCTGAAAATCTGGAATAAGCATATTTTTCAGTAAATTGAAATAAGCAAGTTGGACTATCTTTGTAAAATAATAAAAATAAAGAAAACATACCGCCAATGTATTGCTGTTGCTGCTGCTGCTGCTGCTGCTGCTGTTGTTGTTGTTGTTGTTGTTGTTGCTGTAGCTGCTGTTGTTGTTGCTGTTGTGACTGATAAGTATCAGGCATTGGTCGTTGCCTCAAACTTGAATAGCGTTTGCCTCTTGTACTTGCATCTGCAGCTGGAACAGTCGAAGCTGGAGCAGTTGTAGGTGCAGCCGACTGCGGTGTAGATATCGATTGTAAACGAGGAGGTACTTGTGACTGAAACATAAAAATGCTTGAATTGTTTTTGGAAAATTTTATTATGCCCATATTTATAAAACTTCTATGAACCTGATTGAGTTTTCTCGCAGATGGCAATTTGTTTTCCTGCAACGGCACCATCGCGGGAAGGGGAGACGGCTGTATCTGAGCAGTCATTGACGGCAAAGTTTTCGGAGGAGAACTCAATCTCGGAGGCTCTGGCCTGTATAAGTAATATTTTAGAAAATTCAAACCATAAAACAAGAAAATCAATAAAAAAAAGTATCATTACCATTTAATTTGATCTTGAAGTTGAAGTGTTTGATTCTTCACTACGATGGCCGGTTTGCGAGGTTCAACTTTGAGTTGTCCCCGATTCTTCCATCTGGGCAATTCATCGACTACGGGCTTCTCTTGGGCATCTTTTTCAATCTTATTAGTTTTATTTGTGAAAACTTTATTAGTATGCGAAACTTTATCGTTTGGTCCTTTTTCGATTGCAACCTTATTATCTACGACGCGCACCTTTTTGTCCGGTTTGCGTTTATTTATTCTGTTCCTGCCGATAGTGATATAACTTCAAAATTTATCAAAACATATTCAATAACAATCAATAAAACATTACCTATCGTTTTTGGGTTGTAACGCCGGGAATTCCTTGCCGTTTGTAACAGAAGGTGGAGGTTTAGGCGCCCTAGGACTCAAACCTTTCCCGTAGGCATTTTCGTCTTCCCAATTACGTGTATATTTATTTGGACCACGTCTGAAAGAGAAAAGTTTTTCAAAAATAGAATAATTTTCAAATTTTATAAAGCAATATTAGATTTTTGTCATTATTTTCAATCATATTTCTATTTTTCTCCATATTAAGTAATAATTTATGTTCAAATGATATTTGCAAAACTTATGTAATACCTACATTATTTATTATATAAATATTATCTTACGGATCCTATCAATAACTATAATAATGATAGTGTTAAATTTGTATTTATTTTATGACACATTTGAACATTGACCTGATTAACTTTAAAATATTTATCATAAAAAAATTTTACAAACAAAAACTATTATACATACCCATAACGATGATGACGGAAAGCTTTGGGAGGACCTTCCTCACCTCGTATATCATATCCGTAAACAGTCATCAATTCCTCACTACTTTTCGGAGCCTACAACAATATTAATCCATAAATTCTTTTCAAAATATGAAAATTACACCACGAATACAGAAAATAAACCCACTTGATCGTTTTCATTGTACTTATCGTGAAGCCAACGATCTGAGCTCGATTTGGGAGCTTTACGTCTAGCGTCTGCTGGCGTAGGAGGAGCAGTTCCTTTATCATCTGCGTCAACAGAGCTTGGGACGTTGCGATCAACGCGCGATATATCAAGTGTAGAAATTCCATCTTCGATGTTTGCTACACCTTCGTCTTCCGCCCTGTTATATGCAAAATTATATAAATTGTAAAGAATATATATGTATTTCAATACGGAAATGTTTTAAAAGACTCACCCAGCTGCCGTGCGGTCGTCGTGTTCGTAAAACGTTCCTTTTTTAGGAATATATTGTGGATTTCTACGATCTTCGTCATGATCTACCACTTGTGGTTTTGCTAATAAACGAAATATAAAAATTTAAAAAACATTGTTGAGTGAAAAAAGTTATAGTGAAATTTAAGAAAAATTATAATTAACTTTAATCGATTGGGATACCTATTCATTTAAGATATTTAATAAACAATTTATATAACATATATTTTCTTGGTTGATTCGTAAACATAATCGTGAATGTTATAAATAAACCTTTGATAAGTTTCAAGTATTGCTAAATATTTGTTTTTATCGCAAGTTCATCTAAGATACAATATAGCACGATTGATTAATGACACACTGTTGACGCATTCTAATAATCATTAATCGAAATAGAACAAAACATATTTTCATTGATGACAAACTGTCAAAAATAGAAATGATTATAAACGCATCCATAACACATTCGAAATACCTTGATTATTAGCATCGGCAGTTTTTCCTTCTTCGTCCTGACGAAAAATAAAAGATCGATTAGAACGTGCACAAAATTAATAGATTAAAACATTAAAAATCAATACCCGAGGGTCGCCGCCTTCTCTGTCTGATAATTCTGATCCGCTATGCTCGACGGAGCCATATTCCGACTCGCCTTCTTGTCCTTCCTGAAAATTACAATATTGTCAAATTATCTGAAAATTATAATACAATATTCTCAAATTTTCATAAGAGAAATAATCAGACAAGCGGAGAGAAAACATAAAAAGTGACCCAGATTCTGAACACATTCTAAAGCTAGAAATTTTTGAGGTGAAAGTCACGCGCGATTGCAAAACTGAAAGTTTAATATGAAAAACTATCGATTCGTACATTTTCCGTTCTAATTAACAAAATGATACATCAGATTTGATCCACAAAGCGATAACGGGTTAACATATGTTATTAATAGAATGTTGAATTTGATAATTTGAATAACTGCTCATTCGAAGTAATGGTAATCCTGTACTTTAGATGCGTAAATGATTTATTAACAAATTTGTATTGTATTTTGATGAATAAAAATGCATTATAGGTGCTTAAATTAAATTTCTTAATGTATTTTATGTATTAGAAGTCCGCAAATTAGGTTTTTTAATGAATTTGATGCGTAGTTTGTATTCGTACATGTTGTAGGGAAGTTATGATTGTCAGTTTTTACAAGTCGTTTTCTGTTAGATCTGTGTAAATTTGTACATGCTGTAATATGGGCGGCAAAAGGCAATACTGAACAATATATAAAGTTAAAATTCATTAAGATTTAGTTAAAAACAAAAAACTGACAAATATAAGCTCCAAAGTAAGAGCGAAATTCGTGTAAGAAAAATTAATTTATGTATTTATTACGCATGAAATACGTTAAGAATCTCAATTTCATATTTATGACCCATTTTTATTCATGTCGAAATGCAAATTTGTTAATAAATAATTTATACACCTAAAGCACAAGATTACCAAAACTGACAAACATAATCTCTATACTATGCAAGAAATGCTTAAAAAAAAAAATATTTTTGGAGTTCTGGGCCACCCGGTTTCAAACGGCCACCATGGGGCCAAAGTGGCCCCCAGTGCTCGTGCGAATGATCCCCACTTTTCACACAAAAACAAACATTCGATAGTTTTATAATGGAAATAAATAACCTCACCAATATTTAAATACTTATTACGTTTTGAATTTACAACAATTGAAATTTGTAAGTGGCCCCCGATGTCAGATGTTTGTACATTTCGGCCAAAGTGGCCCCCGCACACCGAAATTTTGCACAAGCCTATTCAAGAACAGGCTCGTCCAAAATTTCAGTATGCGGGGGGGGCCACTTACAAATTTCAAATCTCAAAATTTTAATTATTGTAAATTCAAATCATAATAAGTATTGAAATATTAATCAAATTATTTATTTCCATTATAAAACTATTCCGATAAGTACATTTCGGAATAAATACTTGTAGCCTGTTCAAGAACAGGCTTGTCCAAAATTTCAGTATGCGGGGGCTACTTTTAAATTTCAATTATTGTAAATTCAAATCGTAATAAGTATTAATATTAAAATATTGATAAAGTTATTTATTCCCATTATAAAACTATTCCGATAAGTACATTTCGGAATAAATGCTGTTTGTTAGGTATGTTTTTGTGTGAAAAGTTGGGGCCACTTTGGCACCGCAGTGGCCCATTGGACAAACCTGTTCTAGAACTTCCATAGTCGAGAACCCACCACTTTGGGCAACCCCAATCAACGCACAAATCACACATCGAAAATATCCCAACCCATCCATCCTCCCCTCGACCCAATCCTGCCAACCGACAATAAAAGGAGCTAAAGCCCACCTAGACCCAAGTGTCAAACCCCATGCGCCAGCGCTCGCCCCAGTTACGTCACGGCGGCGTTAGGCCACCCTAACCCTGACCGTACCCCTCAACATACCCCTCAATATACCCCTAAATATACCCCTAAATATACCCCTAAAGGTTCTAGCAAGTCTCACGTTGTCGGAGGGCGATCTGCTCTCGTTGTCCGTGGAGTCGTCGTAGTCGGGGGCGGCGCCGCGGCCGTTGCCGTTGCGTCGCGCCGCCACGCTCGTCATGGCTCCTGGTAAGGGGAAAGAGTCTTCGAGGGCTGATGCTGCTTCGGGATGTCCAAGTCCAAGCGGAAGTTAAGCGAGAGGCGAACGGGGGCCGGATTGAACGCGAAGCGAAAAATGTCGACTCCCGCACGTCGCGATGTTCGACACGGTCGGGATGTGACGTAGATCGTTCCGGTGCTGTTTTATTATATTAATAAATTCGCGATTTGTTATCTTATTTGTATTTGAAATAAAGTTTATTTTTGTTTGAAATTTGTAAATATTATTTTTCTAAGTATGTATTTGATTTTGAGTTGTATATCGTTGTGAATAAGAGTGATGTTAGTGTGATGTTAGTGTGAAATGCGGCCGCTTTGTGCTGAAAGGGATCAACGCTGTTAGTGTGACCATGAGTTGGAGAATGAATAGGTGACCAGACGTTCGCAACGGGACAATATATTGGCCACAGTATTTACATTACAAATTCACGGTTTATATCAAACGTCAAATTCGCAACAAAATTACCTTTTCGCCCGACAAATGGTTGCTAGTATCAAAAATATATTTTTAGTAGTGAACTTATTATAAAAAATAAACATTAGACCCAGTGTACATTGCAATGTACAGTAATTTAAATGTTTTTTTTTGTGGGCTAGTGTACGTATTATTATATTTGAAACCATATACTATACAAAAGTATAGCGGGGCATAGCATTTTATTTAGTTGGTAGGTAGTCCTTGTCAAAACTAATCACAAGTAACTGATTTTTTAAAGAAATCAATTACATTTACAATATTTTGAGATGGTCTCACAAAGAAAGACATCTATTATTCCACCCTATTATAATTCGAGGTTATGTATTGTTGTTATTAAACAAATAGTCATTATAATATACACAATGTGATTGATTTCCATACGAAATATTATGCAAGTTAAGAATATTTTGATTTCAGTTATGTTTTATCATTTTTTTTTTGTTACTGGCAACTTTACTGTGATAAATGCTAATTATACTGCGTGAATTGACACCATTATACTGGGCTGAATATTGGTACCCATAGTGTAATACCTATATCTTTGGAATTTAGTTTATAATGTGGTGAACATATACATAACAAACTTGTATCATTTCGTTTCACAATTAGATTCACTCGATTTACCAAACTGTTTGAGAATCGTCGAAAAAATCCTCCATCCTCCATATAATAATAGCGCTATTCTGTCTGCCTGTCTGTCTGTCTGTCTGTGTGTGTGGGGTCACGCTAGAAATTATGCACTGAATTACATCCTTTGCCAATGTGCAATAAGGACTAAAATAGTATTTTTACCGCGAATTGATTTTGCTCTTAGCAACACGTTGCGCGGTCGCTATGACAATTTAATAAATAACAGGGACAAATTTTCGATCACGTCGGGATTACTTAGAGAATCCTGTTTTTGGATACGGAAAATTATACATATGTCGCACTATCGAGAAGCAAACATCGCGATCAAATAAAAGTTAGTATAAATAAAAAATATATATACACCCGTGTGCACTGAAATATTGACACCTCCAACTCCTGCACTCAAACCGGTTTTTCTCCGAAATGCATGCGCCGATTTTATTGCTTATTGTTTCGGTTGCAAGTTATTTTTAGTTTGATTACACATGTCAACGATCGGCTCCCTTCAGTGTTCAGTTCAGTGGTTTACCGCCTGCAAAGGTGTAAACGTCTTCAATATGGCGCGCGGCAAACAAATGTCCACCGAGGACAAGGTGAAAATAGTAGTGCTAGCGGAAGAAAAAAAACTTCCTGAGGGAAATTTCGAGAAAAGTAGGATTCTCTTATCAAGCTGTTTTAATTTTTTTTACAAAAAAATACCGCGCAACAGATTTGATACAGTAGCTGAAGAAAACAGGACCCACCCGTTCGACATAAGCTCGAGAAGACCGAAAAATCATAAAAATAATTCAATCAGATCGTTTTAAAATATCTGAAGAAATTAAGAATAAACTTTCTGCGTCTTACAACGTGCATATTTCATCATCTACACTGAGGAGAAGGCTGTTAGAAGAGGGATTCGTCTCGCGGCACTCCGCAAAAAAACCATTTCTCACGTTGAAAATGAAGAAAAAAAAAAAAAGATTACAGTGGGCGAAAGAACATAAAAATTGGACTGTAGATGATTGGAAAACAGTGATTTTTTCAGACGAGAGCAAATTTAATTTATTGAACAGCGACGGAGCTAGAAATGTCCGTCGAAAGGAAGGCGAAATACTGCATGTCGTTTGCGTCAGTCCAAACATCAAGTTCTCTCCACCAGTCATGGTATGGGGTTGCATCACTTCATACGGATTGGGGCCCTTATTATTTCTTGATGGTACAGTTGATTCGAAAAAGTACAAATCAATAATTAAAAATCATGTTGTACCGACAATTGAAGAACTAACAGAGCATGTACCAAATCCGATTTTCCAGGACGATTCGGCGCCGTGTCACCGAGCTAAAATTGTAAGATTTCCGCTTTTTCTTTTCTGTTTTTTTTCTTTTATAAAACAACTTCTGACACTGTATTTTCATTACAGATCAATAATTATAAAAATTACCTAGGAATTTCCTCATTAAGCTGACCCGGCAACAGTCCGAACTTAAATATCATAGAACATATCTGGGCGATTATGAAAAGAAGGCTACAACACAAGGAGGCAAGGAACATAAAAGAGTTAAAAGAGCAAATTGAAAATGTGTGGAACAATATTAATCTAAGTTTAATAAATAGTTTGTATCAAAGCTTACCAAAAAGAATTATTGAAGTTATTAAAAACAAGCTAATAAAAAGCTTGAATAAAGGTCATTTTACTAAATATTAAAAATTTATTTTAGTTGTTTTATTTATTGAATCCTATCTAAAATATCATAAAAATCTGAAAAAAATAAAAAAATAATCATAAAACATCAATTACATTGAAATATTCGAAAATTACCAACATGGGACTCAATGTCGCAGTACAGTAATTCGATGTGTTTTTTTATTTTTTTTTATTTGACTGAAATGTTTCTATTAAATTTGAATTTTTTCAAATGTCTAATTAAAGGGAAATGTTTTAGCTTTATAAATTTGTATGACACAAAAATATAACTTAAAACCTTATAGTCTAAACGGAACTATAAAACCGCGTATAGAGGGTGTCAATATTTCAGTGCACACGGGTGTATATTATATTATTAATTTATTATTAAGAAATTATTCGTTGCGCATGCGCACAGATCAAACTGAAATTATTCGTTTATTGCGCATGCGCGCAGATCGAACTGTCAACGGTCGGATAACGGTCTCGCATAGTACCTCCTGGGTGATGTGGAAATCTATGCTTTATTAGATAAATTAATATTAAATTAAAATAAATATTGTAATATCTACAAAATATTCTATAATATTTTATATAATAAATTAAATAAACATTTCACATTTTCAACTATGTATATTCAACGGGTAAATATACTGTCATTATATTGTATTTTCAAAATTTTTCCTCAAATCACGCGTGCGATGTTATAACATCGGGCCTACCGCTCGTATCAAATAATTGACAGTTCTCTTGTCAGTCAAATATTTAAGTTAATAAAATTTATTTCAAGATTTCAATAAGCAAACATAAATAAGGTATATATTTCAGAGTTTACATTGAAGGTCGTTAGTTTCAGGATGTTTCCTGCAGTCAGAAAAAAGGTAAATGTCAAAATACATTGTCATTTAACTGAAATACAGTAATTTAATGTATAGATGTGATTTTAGAGATGTTTAATGTAAAGCAAAATATATTTTATGATGAACGTCAATGAAATGGATAATTCAAATGTCACAGAAACATCTATGTTGACCTATCCACATCTCGGTTCCTCGTCGGTTAAACAAAAAAGAAAATGTACTAAACGAAAGACATGTATGGCTTCATACGACGAAGAACAACAAGAAAGAATCAAAGCCAGTAAAAAGAAATACAAAGCTTCGTTGAACGAAGAACAACGTGAAAAGCGACGAGAGAGCAACCGTAGATATAGCGCAAAGTTGAGTGATGAACAGCGTGAGAAACGGCGAGAAAGTAACCGTAGATATCAAGCATCGATGAGCGATAAACAACGGGAAAAAAGAAGGGCTTACCTACGACAATATCAAACTAAGTTGACCGAGGAACAACGTGAAAATCGGAGAGCTAATCATCGTAAATACCAGAATTCTTTAATTAAAGAACATGAAAAAAAAATTATTCGCTTTTTTAATTACCAAGCCTCGAATGTTAAGTGTGAAGTAAAAAACGAATATGACGATTCGTTATATGGACAGCTTGAAACGAGTAATGAATATTCAACTGTACCAAGTGTAGAAAATGAATATGAAACATCGTTATCTGAAATAAAAGTCGAAAGAAATGAAACCAGTTGTGATGAGTATCAATTGCAAACCTTGCCTGAAAATGAATGCAATTATGTGGCTTTATTGGATAATCAATATAGTAAGAAAAATGATTGTCAGATTTCTTCAACTGAAGAAAAAGCTGAAAATAGTGAAACTAGTAGTGGCAGTAAACATCGTCGAAGATTGCCAATCCATATACGAATTGAAAGAAGAAAAGAAAGTCACCGAAAATATGTGGCCTCTTTGACTGGAGAAAGACTTGAAAAATATAAAGTCTCTAGAAAACTAAGTGCTCTTAAGTATGCTAGTTCATTAACTCAAGAAGAACGGGAAAGGCATAAAGCAAAGCGACTCCAATTTTTAGCTTCCTTGTCCGTAGAAGAACTCGAAAAAAGGAAAGTTGCACGTAGAGAATGCGCGCGTAGATATCGCATCATGTTGACTGATGAACAACGTGCGATGCACAAAGCTACTAGGCAGAGGCGTATGATGAAGCTCCGGCTCAATCATTAATACCCTAATTGATCAATAAAAGTGTACACTGGAAGATTCATACGTGTATTGCAATACACCAGATACAAATAAACATTGTGATGTATTAGTTAAAGAAGAAGTCGATATAGAGTATTCGCCTGAATCATCAGGTCACAAATAATCTGAAAATGTGACAAATGATTATGTTGCTGAAACGATTGATAACGAAATAGGTATAACAGAAATGTGGATAAAACAAGAAGTGGAAGAAAATAATAGGATATCATAAAATTTAAAATATTATTTGGTTGTTTTGACTCATTGTATTAAAAACATATTGAATTGAGATTTATTATAGTTGTAATTTTTGTTTATAGTCGCCAGTGAATTCACTATTAGTGTGAATTCCTTACACATTTTAAGGACGCTGGCATGTATTTTACTCTTTTTTTATTGATTACTCAACTTGTCTCTTGTTTCATCTGGATAAATCTTCCATGAATAACCATGGTAGGAGGTGTCCGTTTTATAAGCTGCCACAATCCAACAATTCAGCTAACTACTGGAGTTGCTCTCATTGTCAGACAAACTATTTCTGCTAGTTTTTGCTGTTAAGCATTCTTTTTGTGTATTCTTATAGTGTATCAGTTACTGTACTTTACTTGCATTGCACTCGTCCTGGACTTGTAATTGTACCTGGATTGTATAAACAAATTCAAGAGAACCTGCTTTTTATGAAAAGCTCTTAATCTATCAGACATCATATTTTTTTCACCTAAAAATTAAAACTTTATTTGAAAAAGTATCGTTTCCAAAATATTTTTTTGTTGAATAGTGTATTGCAAAATTTTGTATTTAAATTAAATATATTGATTGTGATATATTTACATATGTTTTTTTTCCCCCCCCACAAATTTGCTTAACCATTTCCTTTCAGATTCAATGGAGTCACTACAGTTCAACTTTTATAAAACTGATTCTTTCAATAATAATTCATAAACTTAACTTTTAAATTTAAATGTGTGAAATATACACAATTCTATTTCAATCATAATTTTTTCAATGAAGTAAGATACAGCTAGTTAAATATTTAATCTAAAAACCATTCTTTTACTTGAAAGAAAAACAGATTCAATTATTTATGATTTATTAGTAAGAATTATAATTATAATACCATAGGTAGGAATCGAATACAAACATGGATCAATCATCGAATTGAATGAAGAACATTGAAACATTTTTTATAAAAAAACAAATCCATCATTGATTTATACATGTCTTTTTTCCATGGCTATTATTGGAAGGTTTATCCAAATTAAACGAGAGATATGTCGATTGATCAATAAATTAATTGTAGAATACACTCGAGCGTCTTCGAAAAATATAAAGGATTCACACTAGCAATAAATTCCTTAAAAACTATAAACAAAAATTACAATCTAAAAATAAATCTCAATGCAATGTAGCGTTAGTACGAAGAATTGCAATAGTCAAATAATATTTTAAATTGTACATCTACATTTTAAATATAACCCATATAAAATATATCAGTTCTGAATTCACAGAATTCTATGTTGTTTCATTATTTTCTTCTACTTCTTGTTTTATACACATTTCTTTTATATCTATTTCATTATCAATTGCTTCAGCAACATTAAAATTTTTCACATCTTCAGATTGTTCATGATCTGATGATTCAGGTGAATACTCTATCGCGACATCTTCTTTAACTAATATATCACTATGTTTACTTGTATCTGGTGCATTACAATACACATATGAATCTTCCGGTGTACACTTTTCTTGATTGATTAGGGCTACATGATTGAGCCGGAGCTTCATCATACGGCTTTGAGTAGTAGCTTTGTGCATTGCACGTTGTTCGTCGGACATCATAATGCGATATCTTCGCACGCTTTCTCTCTGTGCAGCTCTTCTTTTTTCGAGTTCTTCTTCGGGCAAAGAAGCTAAATATTGGAGCCGTTTAGCTTTATTCCTTTCCCGTTCTTCTTGAGTTAACGAACGAGCATATTTAAGAGCGCTAGCCCTTCTAGAGGCTTTATATTTCTCAAGTCTTTCTCCGGTTAAAGAGGCTACATATTTTCGGTTACTTTCTTTTTTTCTTTCTAATCGTATATCAGTTGGTAATCCTCTACAATGTTTTCCGTCACTACTAGTTTCACTATTTTCAGCTTTTTCATCAGTTGAAGAAATCTGATATTCATTTTTTGTGCTACATTGATCACCCGACAAAACCTTATAATTGCTCTCATTAGAAGGCTTGGTTCGTAGTTGATACTCGTCACTAGTTTCATTTTTTTCGTCTTTAATTTTGGATAATGAAGTTCCATATTCGTTACTTATTTTACTTTTTACATTCGATACAGTTGGATATTCGCAACTCGTTTCAGACTGTCCATCTAACGAATCGTCATATTTGTTTTTAATTTCACAATTTACATTCAACGAGGCATAGTATTTGCGAAAATAAACTCTCCGTTTTTCTCGTTGTTTTTCGCGTTGTTCATCAGTTAAAGAATTCCGGTATTTGCGACTATTAACTCTCCGTTTTTCACGTTGTTCTTCAGTTAAAGAATTCTGGTACATGCGGAGATTAGCTCTCAGTTTTTCACGTTTTTCCTTAGTCAAGTTAGCATGATATTGTCGATTGTAAGCCCTTCTTTTTTCTCTCTGTTCTTCGCTCAACGATGCTTGATATTTACGGTTACTTTCTCGCCGTTTCGCACGCTGTTCTTCGTTTAACTTGGCGCTATATTTACGGTAGCTTTCTCTTTGTTTCTCACGTTGTTCTTCGTTTAACGAAGCACTGTATTTCCGTTTACTGGCTCTGATTCTTTCTTGTTGTTCTTCATTGTAAGAAGCAATACATTTATTTCGTTTAGTAGATTTCCTATTTTGTTCAATCGACGAGGAGCCGAGTTGTGGAAACGTCAGCAAAGACGTGTCTGTGATATTTGAATCGTCCGGTTCTTTGACGTTCATGATGAATTATATTTTGCTTTACATGAAACTTCTCTAAAATCACATCTGCACATTAAAATACTATATTTCAGTTAAATGAGTTTGTATTTTGGTATTTACCACTTTTCTATCTGCAAGAAACATTCTAAAACAATTGGCCTACGATTTTATCCCTGAAAATATATAGCCTGGTGATACCTTATTTGGGTTTGTTTATTATAATCTTGAAATAAATTGCATTTACTCAAATATTAGACTGAAACGAGAACTGTCAACTATTTGACATTTTTTAGCGGTTCTCAAATATTAGAGTAAATTATGGTAAGTATACTTGGTAGCCCAAATTTTTGAATATACATATGTGTATTAAGTGTGTGTGTTGTGTACAAAGCATAAATTTGGAAAAAAGCGTGGAATACAAAGGTTTAAAAAAATATATGCCCAATTGAAATAAAAATATAAAAAAATTGGAACCGGTAATCTAATCTAATAATTTGTTCAATTCTTTCTATATTCAACTGACAATGCTTTTTTTTTATTTATCACTGTGTTCAACTACCTTTGTGTTCATCTGTCTGGTTACCAATATTATGTATCTATTTCATTGTTAATCACGTAAGTATATTTATATAACATATGATTCAAATTGGTTTCATTTAATAGAGTAATGTGTCTTTGGAATTTAGTTTATACTTTAAAACAACTGGAAAGTGGTGAGTACATACATAATAAACTTGTATCGTTTTGTTTTTCTTTACTATATTTACCCAAACATTTGAGAATCATTAAAAAGCGTCCAACAGTTGACAGTCCTCGTGTCGGCTAAATGTTAGTTGAACTTATTTCAAGATTTCAATAAGCAAACTAAGGTATCATCAGACCACAAATTTTCAACGTTTATATCGAAAATCATTGCCTCAGGAACTTTTCTGTCGGCTCACAGAAAAGGGGTAAATACTAAAATACAAACTTATTTAGGTGCTAGTATGAGTTTAGCTGAACTGCATCTTTTAGGTTGGGTTGGGTTAGGTTAGGTTAGAATAATTACTTAACACCTAAACCACCTACGGGTTAGGTTTGTTTAGGTTAGATTAGATTAGGTTAGGTTGGGTTAGAAAAACAAAATTCAGTTCAGCCAAAAACATAGTGGCACCCTTATTTAACTAAAATATAGTATGTTAATGTATAGATGTGATTTTAGAGAAGTTTCGTGTGGAGCAAAATATAATTCATCATGAATGTCAAAAAACCGGACGATTCAAACGTCACAGACACGTCTTCACTAACGCTTCCACAACTCGGCTCCTCGTTGATTGAACAAAATAGGAAATGTACTAAACGAAATGGATGTATTGCTTCTTACAATGAAGAACAACAAGAAAGAATCAGCAATCATAAATATCAAGCATCGTTGAGCAAAGCACAGCGAGAAAAAAGAAGGGCTTACAATCGACAATGTTATGCTGAGATGACTATGGAACAACGTGAACAACAAAGAACCAAAAATCGCAAATACCTGAGTTCTTTAACTGCTGAAAAACGTGAAAACGACTTAATAAACGTAAAGCTTATCTATCTAAATACCTGAGTGCTTTAACTGAAGAACAACGTAAAAAAAAATAACCAATTATCGCAAATACTGGAATTCTTTAACTGAAGAAGAACGTGAAATACGACGTGAAAAACGGAGAGTCTTTCTTCACAAATACAGGAGTTCTTTAATTGAAGAACAACATGATAAACAGAGAGCTAATCTTCGCAAATACTACAATTGAAGAACGTGAAAGACGACATGAAAAACTGAGAGCCCTTCATGACGAACTTCGCTGTTATATGATTGAAACAGCTTATAAAAAACAAAGAGCTATTCTTCGCAAACAGCGTAGTTCTGAAATTGATGAAAAACTTGAAAATCGGAGAGCCTTTTTTCCTGAATGCGCAGGAGTTCTTTAATTGAAGAACAGCACAAAAAACAAAAAGCTAATCTTTCAACTTTAACTGAAAAACAATGCGAAAAACGGTGAGCTAATAGTTGAAAATACCCGAGATCTTCTAATGAAGAGCAAAGTGAAAATAGGAGAGCTTATGATCCCAAATACTAGAATACTTCAACTGAAGAAAAATCTGAAAATAGTGAAGATGATGATCAGGAAAGGAACAAAGATAATCAGCTCCAATATCTTGCTTATTTGCCCAAAGTGGAACTCAAAAGAAGAATAGTTGAATGTAGAGAAGTATTGCGTAGATATCGCATCATTCACAAACAACGTGCGATGCACAAACTTGCTAAACAGAAGCGTATGATTAGGCTTAAACTCACTAATGCAACTACACTTAATAAAGAAAAGAATCAACCAGAAGATTCGTACGTGTATTCCAATGAACCTGATACAAATAAAGATAGTGATATATTAGTTGAAGAAGAAGAGTGTCCACCTGAATCATCAGGTCACAAAAAATCTGAAGATATATCGAATGATAATCTTGCTGAAAAAATTGACAATGAAATAGACATAACAGAAATGTCTATAAAACAAGAAGTTTAAGAAAATAATGAAACACCATAAATTTCTGTGTTTCAAAATTGGTATATTTTATTTGGGTCATATTTTTGTAATTGTAGATGTATAATTTAAAATATTATTTGGTGATTGCGATTCTTTGTACTAACACCATATTGGATTGAAATTTATTATGATTGTAATTTTTGTTTATAGCTGCCAGTGAATTTACTGTTAGCGTAAATTCTTTACACTTTTAACGCGCTTGAGTTGATTCACAATTTATTTATTGATTAATCAACATATCTCTTGTTTTATTTGGTTAAACCTTCCAAGAATAATCATGGAAGGAGGAGGTGTTCATTTATAAGCAGTCGCAAATTAACGATTTGGCAAATAACTGGAGTTATCCTAGAAAAATTATTTCTGTTAGTTTTCACCTTTGAGTCTCGTGTATTCTTAAGTTGTTTCAATTATTGTACTTTGCTTGTGTATCGTACTACTACTATACTTGTATTGACTTGTAATTGCAACTGAATTGTTAGAATAAACCATATGACTAATTCAAAAGAACACGAAAAGCTCTAACAATGAGATGTATTATAATATATCAAAATATTTGTTCACCTGTTTGAAAAATAAAGTTTTGAGTACAAAAATTCTTAATTCTTTTTTAATACAATTTAATTTTTCTTTTGCCACCTCAAATTCGCTTAATCATTTCCTCTCAGATTCGATGGAGTCACAATGATTCAACCTTTATAAAACTGATTCTTTAAATATTTATTCATAAAGTAAACCTGTAAGTTCAAATGTGCAAAATAGATACTACTCATTCTATTTAAATCGTAATTATGTCAGTAAAGTCGGTTATTCATTTAATATACAACTAGTAAAATATTTAATCTAAAGATCATTTTTTTATTTGAAAAAAAAATCCATTATTCATGATTTATTAGTAAGCATTATAATTATAATATCATAAGTTGGAAATTAATATGGACATGGTTCAATTATGATATTGAATGAAAAACATCGAATCAATTTTTATAAAAACACTTATTGTTAGACCAATCCATCATTGATTTATATAATATATGTCTAACAATACGAACTTAAAATTTTCACTAAATTTAACAATACAATTGAAACAAAATTTCAACTCAGTTAAATGAAAATAATTTTTAATAACAAGTAAAACAAATTTTCAAATCCCTTGAAAATTCAATCAGAATTCAACATGATTTTGTGTATTTATTTCATTTTAATAGTTTACGATCAGCGAAAATAAAATTTATAATTCAATGTACTTTTTTATTACGAATACTTAAAAAAAAATCATAATAACCACAAACAGTTCATCAATTTCAACTACAAAATACGGCAACCATTAAGAACTCATCGGTCATACTAGAAAATGTAATATTCCGCGATGCACCGAATTCGAGCTAGTAAAAATGCAAATGTACAAGATTTGCTCACTAATTACATTTACGCCAGATACATGTAATATTTCCATATATTTACGTATCGATTCACTTGGTCTATTAAGTGCGCTATAGAAGCTGGGAGGAAAACAAGTCTTGCAGACAAAACTATTATGTGTCGGACTTTTTGGGCTTCCGTCGGGCAGCTTTCAACATTTCGCGCTGTTCTTCAGTCAAGGAGCGTCTATATTTGCGTACGCTTTCTCTTCTGGCAGCTTTTCGTTTCTCCAACTGTTCTTCAGTTAACGAAGCTAAATATGTAAAATGCATGGATTTTTTCTGTTCACGCTGTTCTTCAGTCATTGAATAGTAAACGTTGCGTAATCGTTCTCTTTGAGCAGCTTTAAATTTTTCACGTCTTTCCTCCGATAATGAATGATAATATCTGCGTCTCGCAGCTCTTTTCTTTTCACGTTCTTCTTCGGTCATAAATGCCTTATTTTTGCGTCTAGTGTCATTTTTTTTAATACGCTTTATTTCTTTTTTCGTTTCATCACTTAAGTTCATATTACTATCAGAATACTCTTCTTTTCTCGGTACATTTTCGATGATTTTTTTGGTATCAGTTTTCTCAACAAACCGATTATCATTTTGCACAATTTTCGAGTTTACTTTAGATTTTTTTTCACGTCTCATTACTTTTTTATTATTTTTAATTGAAGGATTATTTGTACTTTTGTTTTTTCGTTGAATTAGACAATCTGATTCTTTGTTTTGCTTGTTATTATTAATACTTTCTTTATAAATTGGTTCTCTAATTTGAATTTTTGATTTTCCAGTTGAAACTTGGTTATCATTATACACACTATCCCTATTAGTTAAATCGTTTAATTCTGATTTAATTTCTATTTTAATTTCTTTGATAGACATTTTGTTACTTTGACATATATTTTCTTGTTCTAAATATTTAATATCCGGCTTTATATCTATTTGTACTTCGTCATTTAAAAATTGGTCATTAGTTATGCGTTCTTCATCATTTCTCATTTCAGACTTCATTTCATTTTTCATATTTTGAGTTGAAACTTGATTATTAATATGAGTATTTTCTGCATGTATCACGTTTTTTGTTATATTCTGTTTCTTAAAAGGTGCCCCTTTATTTTTGCGCCGGGAAGCATTCATCATTTCACGCTGTTCTTCAGTCAAAGAACGTCGATACTTGCGCACACTTTCCCTCCGAGCTGCTTTCCGTTTTTCGAGTTGTTCTTCGGTCAACGAAGCTAAATATGTAAAATGCATAGCTTTTCTTTGCTGTCGTTTTTCTTCAGTCATAGAATAGTAAACAATACGCGACCTTTCTCTTTGAGCTGCTTTCAACTTTTCACGGCGCTCTTCTGGCATCGAATGATAATATCTACGTCTTTCAGCCCTCATCTTCTCTCGTTCCTCCTCAGTCAATGAATCCTTGCGTTCTCTTTTATTAATAAGAGTCTTTAGGTCCTTTTCCTTTTGCGTTAATGTATCATTATTGCTATTGGATAAATCAATTTGCATTGTTTCATTATCAAAAAATTGATCCTCCGTCAACGAAGAATCATAATTAAAATTTACTTTCTTCTTTTTATTTTGTGAAATGCGATATCTACGTTGTCTTTCCCTTTCCATTTCACGTTGTTTTAAAGTCATGTGTGTACGTCTTCTCTTATACATCTCTTTTCGCTGTTGTAAAGTCAAAGAATTTCTATAATGACTTTGTCTGAGCCTTTGTTTTTCACGTTGTTTTTCGGAAAGATTTTTTAGAGATTTCTGATTAACTTTTTTCTTACGTCGTTTCTCTGTAATCATTTTAACTTATTTATTGACGTGTTCTGTTAGTTGATACAAGAACATAAAATTTCGTATGAAGAATGCATATAATAATGGAATAAATCGAAATATTAAAATCGTCTAGTTGTGTAGAAAAAATAATAATTAGAAACAAAAAATATTGATATGATACTTTGATAAATTGAGAAAGATAATAAAAAATTAACGCAAATAAGAAATCATCGAAAAAATGACATCTATAGTAATCACAACAAATATTGAAAATTAGAATAGTGCTAGAAAAATTATTCCAAAGTAACTGTTATAAACATTAATGAGTTTTTTTTCACACAATAGTAGAAACATACTTATGCTCATATTTAAATTCGAGTCTTCCGGCACCAAGGATCTTTCTATATCAACTTCTGGTTTCACATAAATACATTCCACTTCATATGTGCACTCCATTTTGAAACATGAGGATTATTGTGGAGATAAATCCAAATTGACTGCACTGTACAATCATAGTACAGTCAGTGTAATTTGTATATCAACTGTCAAACCTGGCTACCACTAGTAAGTAGTCAAGTTTATTAAAAAAATGATATATTTAAGTGATTTGAATGATAATAGATATTTTATTATTATTGATTGATGTTAAATAAAGTGAATTGAATGTTAATTATTTTGTTCTGTAAACAAACACGAATATTGAATGAATAATTATTTATAAAATGTACTTGTTTCACATAGATTTTCAATTTACTTAATTATTCTCTAGTTTACTTTCAAATCAAAATTTAATGTTAATAGATAAATTAGATTAAAAGTTAATGGTCGTATTTCGACCGATTTAGTCGAATTAATATATTGTTTCTCAAATATAGATCTTTTATAAAGGATTTTTATTTTATAATGTTACATATTATTAGATTGAATAAATTAATAGTTTGATATTGTGTCAATTAGATACATTGATTGATTTTAATTTTTTTTTGCTTGGAAGAAAAGAAAACGCTTTTAATTACTTATGCTTTATTAGTTTCTTCACATTAAATTTATATCACAGGCAGGTCAGCCATCAACAAACGTGGAATGAAAACATGGATTGATTTTTGTAAATTCAAATTTAAACAATTTTTACAAAACGATTTACATAAAATCCTTCATCAATCCATCTGTGTCCACAAAATTTGTAATTTTTATTTAATTGCACAATTTATTCCAAAAAATACAATCGTATTGATACCATTAAATAAAACAATATTGGCAAAAATATACTAATGCAAAAATACTTATTTTCTATTATAAATATAAGAATTTTTCAAATCAGAAATATAACATTTTCATGTTTATATAGTGCAGAAGTGCTCCTCAATTAAGCTTATTATTTGAACTCAAATTAAATGTTTTTATTATCAGGTGTTTTTTTATATTGTCTTGGTCTTTTAACTTGCCCTTTAACGGGTGCCCCTTTCTTTTCACGTCGAGCTGCATGGATAACTTTAAGCTGTTCTTCGGTTAAGGATTCTCGATATTTGCGCATACTTTCTTTCCGTTTAGCTTGTCGTTCTTCTCGTTCTTCTCCAGTTAACGAAGCTAGGTATTTTAAATGATTTTCTCTTTTCTGCTGCCGCTGCTCATCAGTTAGTTTATGGTAATATTTGCGTGCATTTTCCCTCTGAGATTCTCTGAGTTTTTCAAGTTTTTCCCCCTTAATTGAATGGTAATATTCTCGCCTTTGAGCTCTTTTTTTTTCACGTTTTTCTTCAGACATCAATGACCTGTATTTACGATCAAACTCATTCTTCTTCAATCGTCTAATTTCTTCCTTTTCTTTTTCCGCTTCATCTTTTTCGACTTTAGTTAACTTTTCTAATCTTTCTTTAAGTCTTCTTTCACGACGAGCTGTATTCTTCATGGCACGCTGTTCTGAAGTTAAAGATTGTGAATAATTACGTCTATCAGCTTTTCGTTTAACGCGTTCGTCTTCAGTTAACGAAGCTAGGTATAAAAAACGTTTAGTTTTTTCATATTCGCGTTGTTCTTCAGTCATTGATCGGTAAGCATTCCGTCTTTTTTCTTTACGAATTTCGTCTGGTAATGAATGGTAATATTTAAGGGCTGAAGCTTTTCTTTTTTCACGTTTTTTTTTCGTCTTGATACAATTAATTTCCTCACTCGAAATTATATCATAATCAGAAAATTCTTCTTTCTTTGGTTCATTTTGTACGTCTTCAGTTTCAATATTTGTTTTATTTTGTTGTATAATTTTCTCATTTGCAATAGATTTTTTTTTATGTTTTGTTTTTACATTTTTATTACTATCATTATCTAAAATATCATCAACGATTAAATTGTTCAATTCTGGTTTTATTTCTATTTTGATTTCTTCAGAAGATACAATGGTATTATCACACATGCTATCTTCTTGTTCTAGAGAATTTATGTCTTGCTTTGTATTTATTTGCACTGTCACACTCGAAAAGTGATTTTCATTAGCTGCACATCCTTCATCAGTTATGTTTCCTTCGTCAATTATACATCCTTCATCAGCTATAACATATTTATCATCAACAGAATTTCTTATATCAGACTCTGCAACATTTTCTGTTTCTTTAACTGGGTCTTGATGATTAATTTGAATATTTTCTGTTTGTTGTTCTGTGTTTTTGGTTTTACGTCGTTTTCTGGGAGTTGCATCCTTATTTTTACGTCGTCGTGAATTAATTATTTCGCGCTGTTCGTCAGTTAAGGAATCTCGATATTTGCGCATGTTTTCTCTTTTTTTAGCTTTTCGTTCTTCAATTTTGTCTTTAGGTAATGAAGCAACGTATGTATAACACATAGCTTGCCTTTTCAGACGTTTTTCCTCAGACATTGCATAATAACGAGCACGTGCCTTTTCTTTTTGAACTGCTTTAAATTTTTCACGCTTTATAGCTTTCATTCTTTCGCGTTCTTCCTCAGTCATTAAATGTTCACACATTTGATTGATATCGGAGGCTTTCAGGTTTTTTGTGTCTTCGGTCAATGTTTCGTTGTTGTTATCTAATATGTTTCCTAATGTTGCTGGTTCCCCTTTAACAAATCGACCCTCAGAATTAAGAATCATATTTTTTTTCATTTGCCTTTTGATAGCATTCTTTGAGCGTCGGGTTGCATTTTTCATTTCGCGCTGTTCTGCAGTTAAAGAATCTCTATGTTTACGTACAATTTCTCTTCTGTCAGCTTTGTATTTTTCAAGTTGTTCTTCAGTTAATGAAGCTAGATATGTATAATGCATTCCTTTTTTCCGTTCGCGCTCTTCTTCAGTCATCGCACGGTAAGATTTTTGTCTTTTTGTTCTACGACTTTCTTCTGATAATGAATTATAATATTTGAGAGAAGCAGCTCTTTGCCTTTCAAGTTTTTCTTCGTTAGAAAGTACTTTTCTTTTACCTCTAGCATTATTTTTCTTTACATGCTTTGTTTTCTTTTTCTTCCCCTCACTCAAAATTGTATTTTTTTCAAAAAATTCTTCTTTCTTTAGTTCATTTTGAATGCCTTCATTAATTTGAATTTTCGTTTCTTCAACGAAATATTGATTATCTTCGTTGTATAAATCATTCTTAATAAAAATTTCGTTTATTTCAGGTTTTATTTCTATTTTGATTTCTTTGGAAGGTGTTGTTATATCACTCAAATTTTCTCGTTGTCCTAAATATTTTATATCAGGTTTTATATCTATTTGTTCATCCTCACCTAAAAATTAATATGTACTCATCAGATATACATCTTTCATTAATGAAATTACTTAACCATTTAGTGTATAAATAATGTTATTTATTTATTATCATATACTTTGCTAGTTATGTGAAAATTACACAAAAGATAAAAAAGCGAATGTTATTATTAATCATTAAGAATTTACTTAATTTAACTCAAATTTATTTATTGTATTAAAATTTACAGGCTGCATGGAAAAAATAATGATAGAAATGAAAAGTGGTTGAACTGTGTTTAGTTGTGGAAAAAAATGGAAAATCAATAAAATCATGCACAACCGAAAGAATAAAAATCAATTCAGTTAAATAAAAAAGGCATTCATTGAAAAAGATTAATGCATCAAAGACGAATACGTTAGAAGTGAAACTTGTAGAATCAATGTTCTAATACGTTCTTTTTTAATATACTTATTTCAATTTATCAATGATTTATCTCATTAAACATATTGGTTTGGTACTTTAGATAATTTGGCGATGGATTCAAACTTATCAAGAATTACTCCTTTTAAATTTATGTAGTGAGAAAAATTGAAAAATTGATAAGAAAAAAAATGCTCGAACTTCCAACAGATTCCTGAGACCATACTACAGTATTTTATAGATTGCATTTGTATTTGATGACGATTTTAATTCAAGTAAAATTTAATTACATACAATTTTCGAATTGATTTATTTCTCAAACATACTATTATTTTTTGAATTGCATGCAATTGGGGTACTCTTGATGTTTAAACAACTCCATTTTTAGACCTTTTTATCTTGCTCAATATTCTATAAGATATTATAAGGCACTTTTTATGGGACACAATATTTTCACAGAATGCTCTTGAGCGTTCTTTACTCATTTTCACCATTGTCAATTCTCATAATCAACATCACTTGGAATAAATATAATAGAAAACTAACTCCCCCTTCTTAAAATGATTTAATACAAAACGAGTATAGTAGCAAAATGAAAAAGTGAAACAAAATGTGCAAGAGTGGAACAACTCTTTGTTTCAATTCGATTTCTTATCAACAAACTCCCACTACCATGCCCTAAGAAGTTTCACTTCAATAAAGGCGAACATACAAACACATCCCGAAATTCAAGTTAATAAAAGCTTGAAAAGAGATAACGAACGACCGTAATTAGGGCTTTTTTTTATATAGTCGAAACGTACCAGTGCCCATGTTCGGTTTCAAGTCTTCAGGCATCAGCGATTTCTCTACATCAGCTTCTGGTGTTAAATAAATACATTCCATTGCATATGTGTGAGCCATTTTGATACATCTAAAGTTTGACTATTGAGCAAATATATTCAAACAAATGCTTGACTACAATGACAACTGTCAGTGGGACCTGTTTATCTGAATTGACAATCATTGTTACCAATTGCAATTTATCAACGTGAAAAGGTTAAAAAATTATTCCCAAATGTTTGCCCGAACGACAATAGCACACACGATCCTACAAAAATTAACGAAATACAAGTATGATTAAAATAAATTATAAAGCATTGATTGGATCATTTAACCATTATGTAGTTCTCAAATTGCTCTACAACTAAGAAATTAAAAATGTAATTGGTTTCTTATTGGTTATTTATTTTAATTAAATCTTGAATAGATAATATTTTAATAGAGTTAATAAATTTAAAATGAGGGTACTAAAATGGTACATATAATTTTCTAATGAGCTTGTGCTTAGTTCTTCTGTGCTCTAAGTTCATAGTTTATAATACATCAATGTTATGTTATGAGATTTTAAATTTAATAGTTTTAAATAACGTATTTTCTCCTCGTTTCAAATAAAAAAAACATTTCTAATGTTAATACTTTATTGGTTTCTTCACATTAAGATTATATCACGTGCAAATCAGTCGTTAATAAACATAGGATGTAGACATGGGTTGATTTTCAGATCGTTCGACTAATTGATGCAACTTATTTGAATTAAAATCAAAGCAATTCTTACAAAAATGTTTTAATTAAAATTTATCCTCAATTGATCTGCTAATATATATATTGCCCCCCCCCTACATTTTTTTATTGAGAAAATACAGTTTTTAAAATGAACAACATTTTTACTCACCTATCTTAAAATGTCTTTTGAATTTCTTTTTAAGGACAAAGTAAAAAAAAAATCCAAGTATCAATCAGTTAAATTCGAGAGAAAATATGTGAGCACAATTGTTTTCTTTCATGTCGTGCAGTTATCAATGTTTGGCACATTTCTGGAATTAAGGATTATCTCAGGCTTGTCCAAAGGGCCACTACGATGCCAAAGTGGCCCCCACTTTTCACACAAAAACAAACATAACAAACAGCATTTATTCCGAAATGTACTCATCGAAATAGTTTTATAATTCAAATAAATAACTTTATCAATATTTTAATACTTATTACGTTTTTAATTTACAAACATTGAAATTTTGAGATTTGAAATTTGTAAGTGGCCCCCCCGCACACTGAAATTTTGGACAAGCCTGATTATCTATATCAACGATGGCTTTCACTTTGTTTTTAAAGCAATTTAAAGAATTTTAATGAGGTTCGATAAAAGAAAGAAGTAAGTATAATAAAAAAAATATTCACGTTTCTCTTCAGCCGTAATTACATTTTTTTCACACCTAGCATCATTTTTTGTAGGCTTTGTTTCCTTTTTCTTTGCTTCACTAAAAGTTGTATTATTATCAGAAATTTCGTGTTGTTTTAGTGCATTATAAATGTTTTGTTTAATTTCAATTTCTGTTTTATCAACGAAATATTGATTATCTTCATTGCATACTTGATCATTAATAATCATATCATTCATTTCATGTTTAGTTTCTATTTCGATTTCATTTGAAGGTATTGTGTTATTATTACACAAATTTTCTCGTTGTTATAAACATTTCATATCAGACATTATATCTATTTGTTTTTCATTACCTGAAAATTGAAAATCATTAGTCAAATATCCCTCATCAACGAAATTAGTTATTTTAATCACTTACAATCAGACTATAAATAATTTTATTTATTCATTAATATATTCTGATAATTATAATGAAGACATAAATATTATACAAAAAATAAATAAAAATGAGATTCTGAGAACTAAAATAACAAAGCATATAACGCTATATGAAAATAATGATAGAAACAATTTTTCTTTATGATTATTCATACAAAGCTCTCAAACGTACTATTATTTAAAGAACAAACAGCTGGCACTGACGATGCAGAAGCAAACATGTTTTTTATAGCTTTTTGACGAGCTCGAAATTCCCTACTACGCTGTGCAACACTTTTCGGGGGTTGTTTGGGAGTTTGTCTGGAAGGTTTTGGACCATGCTGTTTTTCAGAGTACACTTTACACATATTTTTAATTTCAGAACAAGCAGCTGGTATAGGCGATGCTGAAGCAACCATAATTCTCAATGCTTTTTGACGTTCTCGAAATTCCTTACTACGCTGTGCAGCACTTTTCGGGGGTTGTTTGGAGGATTGTTTTGAAGACTTTAGGCGAAACTGTTTTTTACTGTACATCTCACACGTATTATTATTTTCCGAAGACGCAGTTGGTATAGATGATGCTGAAGCGACCATATTTCTCAAAGCTTTTTGACGCGCTCGGAATTCCCTAACACGCTGTGCTACACTTTTCGGAGGTTGTTTAGAAGGTTTTAAGTCACACTGTTTTTCACTGTACATCTCAAATATTCTATTATTTTCAGAACTAGCAGCTGGTAATGATGATGTTGAAGCAACCATAATTCTCAATGCTTTTTGACGTGCAAGAAATTCTTCACTACGTTGTGCAGTCTTTTTCGGAGGTTGTTTGAAAGATTTTAAACAATGTTTTTTACTATACATTTCACATGTGCTATTATTTTCAGAATATGCATTCGGAACTGATGATTCTAAAGGAACTATATTCATTAATGCTTTTTGACGCGCTCGGAATTCTCTAACACGTTGTGCGGCACTTTTTGGGGGTTGTTTGGGGGATTGTTTAGAGGGTTTTAGATCACGCTGTTTTTCAGACGTTGCATTATTTTCGGCACAAGCAGCGGGCACAGGCAATGTTGAATCGACCATATTTCTTAGTGCTTTTTGACGGGCTCGAAATTCTCTAATACGCTGTGCTGCACTTTTTGCAGGTTGTTTGGAAGATTTTCGGGTTAGTCGTCTTTCATGAAGTGCTCTTTTATATTTTGAATGTTTTCCTTTAGAAGTTGTCGATTCTAGAAATTAATCAAAATTAAATAAAAATATTATATGCTTTGTGATACTTTGAGAAATTTAATTTCAAACGATTGTAATTAATGATTTTTTTTATTTAAACTCGATGAATACCTGGGTTTATATTAGGAATTGTATCTTCTGGTATTAGCAATTTTTGTACACCAGCTTCTGGCGTTACATAAATACATTCCATCATACAAGAAGACTGACCAAATTTTTTCTCCTTAATCAAACTAAGATATTCACATTTTTTTGTACTTTTTTCTGAGGTTTGATTAAATACGCCATCGCTAACAACGAAATCATTAAGTTTTCGTTTTATTTCAATTTCCTCTCCTGAAAAATGTTTGTCTTTTTCTACATCTAGCTTTATTTCTTCACTCGAAAAATAATCATCATTGGCTATATATTCATCGTTGGTGATATTGTTTAATTCAGGTTTTATTTCTATTTTGATTTCGTTAGAAGATATTATGTTATCATCATACATGTTGTCTTGTTCTCTAAAAAAAATTGCATTTTGCTTTACTATGTGCACTTTCTCATTCGAAATTATTTTATTATTAGAAAATCCATCTTTCTCTAGCGTATTGTGAATATCTTGTTCAATTTTAATTCTTGTCACGTTCACAAAGTATTCATTATCTTCGTCATATTCATTTTTAACAACAAAATTGTTTAATTCAGGTTTTATTTCTATTTCTATAGAAGGCATTGTGTTTTCATCACACATGTTTTCCTGTTTTATATCAGGCTTTGTATCTATGTGATCATCACTTGAAAATTGATAATCGTTTAGTATACATTCTTCATTAAAAGTCGCCTTTTTCGAATATGCAGCCGGTAATGTTGATGTAATTGCAACCCTATTCTTTAACGTTTTTTGGCACTCTATATAATCCTTCTGGCATTGTAAAGCACCATTTTGGGGTTGTTTAAGAAGTTTTAAATCTGTAAATTAATAAAATATTAAATTAAAAATGGATAAACTTTACCTTACTACAATGACTCACTGACAAAGTGAGTGCAGCAATGAATAGAAAATAGTGAAACTTAGAGTACTCACTATACTGAAGAGTGGGAACCCTCTCATTGTTTCACTCCAATTTCTAATCAAATTAAAACATTAAAACTTTCACTACCATTCTTTAATAAATTTCTCTTTGAAAAAATGGAGAACGACAGTGATTAAAAGTATTTTTATATACAAGATTTGGAACATACCGGTGTTCATATGCGGTATCGTGTCTTCTGGTATAAGAGATATTTCTTCAGCAGCTTTTGATGTTGCAGAAGTACATTTCATAGCACACATATAATCCATTTTGAAGCATTTAAATTGTTGCTTAAATTTATTAGTGTTTTTGGATTAAGATGACAGTTGTCAGTGACAGCTGAAATTTGACAGTCATTGTTACCAATTGAAATTTATACAGAGAGCCAAATTGACCAGACAAATAGGCACATTTCAAATTTTTAACTTTTGAGAGGGTTCCCAGAGAAATCTCCACTAAACATTAGTCCATTACAAAAATATAATTGGATTTCAAGACTGAAAGTTCTTTATAAACCTTGAAACGGTTCCTGAAAAAATCTTTACTACTCAGGAATCCATTACAAATATCCAATCTGATTTCAAGACTAATTGAATTTTTTTTTTAAAAACCTCGAAAGTTTCTGAACAAATCTGTGCCAAACAAGAATGCATTTGAAAAGTCCAACTGGATTACAAGACTGAAAGTACTTACGTTATCGAAATCCTAATAAAAATCGATAGCTTTTGAAGTTATATATTTTCAAACTTCCCGCCATTTCCCAACATTCGACCTCAATTACCTTCACATCTATTTATTCATATTCAATATTAATTATCTTTGTAACTTTTCGATTCTTGATACATATTCGACTTGTAGAGCATAAATTATCGCTTCAAAAGGATATGGTAGAATAGTAAAAAAAAACTACTGATTAATTGATGGCAATGTATTTGATTTATAAATGATAACAACAAATATGATTCAAGTATTAATTAATAACAATTAAAAAGAGTACATTTATATCGGTTTTACAATTTTCAAACGACATTACTACACAAGGAATAACTGAAAAAGTTCAATAGAATACACAAAGTGAACACGGAGAAATTATTAAGTAAAAATATTTACAGCCGTGTAACATACTTGATGGAGATTTTTACGAGTAGACATGAGAATACTTTTCACTAATTAAAATTGATTCTTTATTGATAATGAACCATTCTGAACACTGGAACACCTGCGAAAAGCTCTTGTAAATATGAAAATATCGAGTTTTGTATAAAAAAAAAACGAAAATACATACATATATTAAGTGTGTAAACATTAGAAATGATGATTTCCTAATTTGCAAACTAGCGATGACTAAATATTTTTTCAATTTGAACTTTTTAAGTGTACATTTCCGCATTGCTGCAACACTTTATAAACGTAGTACACAAACACTGTCTTTCAAAAAATGCATACCTGAAGCGTATCAATATACAGACATTTCAGAAGTCAAATAGTTTGAATTATATCTATGTTGATATTGCAGAGTGTATTGATTTATATTTTAATTAAAATTTTCAAAATATATCTTTGACTTATGAAATATCTGTACGCAATAGAGGTAGCGTTTTCGCAATAGCTCTGACCATACAAACAAGAATTAATATTAAGATGAAAATGAAATAACAACAGCAAATAGTACATTTGCAACATCAAAATTTAAAAATTTACATTTTCTTATTGCGTTTTTGTATTGAAATACACATTGATTGTTTATACACAAAACTGAAATGATTTTTGACAAATACAGAAATTGCATGCGTAAAATTCTTCAGCAGTATCTCGTTTTTTACATGGCGAGTTTCAGCATGTTCGATTAGAATACGGTGATGCTCAGACAAATCATAAGGATATATAAATGGCACAAATTAAAACATTGCACAGGAAATAACTATGCACATTAGTAAGTAAAGGAATTAAAATCAATACTGCGAGGAAATTAAAATTGTTAGTTTATTTCGTCAGCATGTGATAACAATAACACATAATTGAATATGTACAACAGCGTTACTTTGTGCATTGATTTGATTTAACAACTATCATCTTCACAGTCACCAGGGTTTTACTTTTACAATGACGTTTTACAGCTTTTTAAATTCTTAACAACTAGTACTTAATCAAATAACACCCATTCTTACTGACTATAATTATGAACTATATAAATATATATATGTATATGCATTTACATAAACACATATACATATATATCAATTTTTTATCAGTATTGACCAGCAATGTGATAAAATATGGCTAAGAATTGAAAAATAAAATAAAATATAACAAAACAGGCTGCTCGCAGCCCTCTCTGTCTTAAATATATTGACTTGAGTTTTTCTTGATTAAATAATTTAAATTATATTTTTACTTACCAGATTCTAATGAGCAATATAAGAAGGGCGACCATATTATGTTTATATGAACCAAAAATTGATAAATTAAACATATTATATTTCATACATGGATCGATAAATAAGATTTATGATTATCAGTAAATTATGAGAGTGTGAAGTATTATAAATCTTTGATATCAATGACTAAATTATATCATATGATCACCCTAACTACAACGACAATGCAAAGCTTTAGAAAATGGTTAGAAAAGATAATAAATAACTAATAAATAAATACACATATACAATAAACGAAAAATTATCGATAAGGAAGATTTGTGGGATAGAATATGCACATAAAGTAATTCTTAGAAAAACAATATGAATACGATTCACTACAGCAAATTCATGTTTTTTTGAGAATATTAAAAAAGTAATCGCTTCAATCAACCGTTAAGATTCATCGAACATTTTGTATTTTTACTATGATTGTCATTTTTATTCTTTTTATTGCGGCGACAATAGTTTGCTGCAGTGAATCGTTTTCAACGAAGAAAAACAATACGAGAAGAATCGACAATTGAGCGTTCGTCTTTCCTACATTTGAACTACTTCATCATCTAAACTCGCATAAGTTAACATCATTTTTACAAATGGCACGTGGTGGAATAAGACATTCAAGAGAATTCTAAGGCAATGACAAATAACATACAGATTATCTAGCTGATTGACACACTTTTCATTTTATTGCGCTAGAAACTAAACGCATTTGATTGCTTGGCTCGTATTATAAAATAAAACAACGAATAATGCTTATAATTTGGACCTTTCGAACGTGAGCATGGATTGCATGTCGGTTCGCGATCAATCCGTGTTTCGAATGTCCCGCAACTTTTCTATTCCGGCGTTTCATCATTCAAACAATGAAGTATTCATCCGAGGTATTCAAGATTGCTTAAACGATACATTTTCAATGATATAAATAAATTTACAAAAGTTCAACGTTATCACACTGATCGTCGCGCGTTCATCAAATGTACGTATGATATGATTCCATTTCTTTCGACGTCAACTATCTCTAATGTTCCAAATATCACAATTGTTAAAAGTAAAGGATTGAACAATTAAAATGGCGAGTGTTAAAAATGTATATAATTTGAACGGAACACGATTTGGCTTTATCGGATCGGCGTGTTTTTTTGTGAAATATTGTCATACTGAAAATGACTTAACACGTATAGACCTTGGTCTTGCATGTTCTAAATGCATCTACGACATACAACAAATATATTAAATATGAGTTGTAGTTCCTACAGTAGAAATTATTGGTCGTATTTTTTTTGTATATGAACTAAAAATATCCTTTATTCTTTTTAAATATAGATAGATATACGTTAATAAATGCATTCGTACAGTGTCATAGATATATTTGTTAATATAAAAAATCTTACAAAGACTTTGGAGAAGTATGAAAAATAGTTAATAGATGAATCATCCAAATTTAAAAAAAATATCTTAATTAATTGATTCTCAGCCGATTTCATCGAGTATATAACTATCGAGTAGTAACTTATTTTATTCTAATTAGCGTAATTTAAATTTGATAATGTTTTATATATTTATATACTTTAAATAGTTTGATGAAAACACCAAAATACAGTTAACTAGCGGTTAAGGTCATGAAATATACGATGCACAGAGAGAGAGACCACACACAATAAGGTTCAACCGTAATACGGATGACTCTTCGACAAAGGACAGCCACGCAATTCTCGGATGCATAATTATTTAACTTACACATATTCGATTAATTCAATGTTGCAACATTAGAGAGATAATTGGTTATTGTGTCAGATCTCCGACATCAAAGTGATTCTCATTTTACCACTCATATACACGAGAGACTGTTCGAAGTCTTTGTGCGCTATCGCTTCGAGTGAGTTTCAACTTCATTTTTGAATAATAACATTAGATTTTTTATCGCGTTTAGCTATAGTACGATCAGCAGCTGCTTCCTTGCTCTTTGTCGCGCAGATCGAAGACTTTACCGTCATTTTCGAGTTCGCCGTAGTGCTTTTGTGCTTCTTCGGCATCGTTTTCTTCGTTCGTCACGAGAGATAATGTGACCAAGTCTTTGTGGCTTTCTAACGCTAACACTATGTGACGGCCACCTGATAATATTTCGCACGAGCTTATCCTTTCCGGAGGAGTGAACACAGAGATCAATGTGCCTATAAAATACATAAAACATATAATTTTTTTTTTAAAACATCAATTCGGTTTTAAAATAATTACCATTATGCAAGTTCCATAAACGAACAGATCGATCGCGGCATCGAGTATCACTAGAAAGTAAATAACCTCCATTCGGTGCTAATCTCAAACAAGTAACAGCACCTGTATGACCCCATAATGTGTATCGACAGTTTCCTGATGATTAAAATTGTTTTTGATGATTCTTGTAATTGTAAATGTGAAAAATTATAAGTAAAGTCGTTATACCAGTGACAAGATCCCATACTAGAATCCTCGCATCGTCAAGTCCGGATACGACACAACCATCAGTTGAACTGATGGCGAGAGATGCAGTATCACGTCCAGGTTTCCATTTTTTGAAAAGTGTTCCAGATTGCAAATCATATACCACTATGAAATTAGGAGTTGGTTCGTCTAGTTCGAGAGCGACGACGCAAACGTAAGATCCTAGAATATTCATGAAGTTATTTCGATTATGTCATTCGATGTTTATTTATTGAAATATAAAATGTATCATAATACCTTCATGAGTTATTGCTGCTAAAGAAGTAATGAAATCATGATGAGGTATCCTTAAATCGTAAAGAAGTTTACGAGAACTTAAATTCCATACTAACAACGGAAAAGGTTTTTGAGTTTCATCGCCACATACTAAAATTCTGTAAATTACACATTTAAACGTCAAATTGGAAAATGCACAAGTAATAAACATATGTAATAAAAAAATTACCTTCCATCACCAGATACAAGTAAAGAATTTAAAAATCTATCTTCACCTGCTTTGAACGTTGTAACGCAATCACCTATAATTAAAATTCACCACATAAAACATTTGAAATTGATTACGGACATATTTATTTTTAAATATAATTCAATACCTGTGTCAGTATTCATAAGATTCACATACATTCTATTACGAGATAAACAGACCAAATGCGACGGATCGTGCAGACCATAATATGGCATTTTTTGATTCATCACTCCTTTTAACGGAGTAATAAATGTTCCCTGTTGAAAATAAAACATTATATGAAAATATTTTTGACTTCGATTTGATTAAAAATAAAGAGTTGTGAACTTACATTATTAAGGTCGTAAACTCGTAATTCCCTTCTACACAAAACAACACATCTGTATTGGTCGATAGCAACTAGGTTTATTGGATGTGTCACACCTTGTAAAGTTCGTACCTTTTTGCATCTACGGTCAAAAAATGTACACATTTTTTACATTTGAAATGAATAATTAATCAATATAATGATATCTTACTTTGCTACATCCCAGACACAGATCTCTTCCCTTTCCGTGGAAAGACTTGCAACATAACCTTCGCATTTTTCAAGTCTTACAATCAAATCGTACATTTTAGTATCGAAGATTTCGTTGATGATTATATCTTTTTTATTTTTCCCGATTGTAGATGGTTTGGAGAGGTTTAAAGGTAACAATGACGGTATGGGCGGACGTTTAGCGTTTTCAAACCATTTCTGACATGTTTCGCTGTTAATTCCGCAATCTTTTGATTTTTCTTCCAAGAATAGATACATGAGAGTGTAAAACTGTTTTGAATCATAGTTCAGAGCGTACGAATTGATTTCTAAGAATTCTTTGAGGAATCTAACATGCTCTGGAGCATTTTCATCGTTCATCTCTAACAAGCTGATATCTTCAAGAAGTTGCCCACAACCGAGAGCAGAAATCTTATCAAATATCCATATATCATCAGTAAAGAATTTTTCATTTGAGAATGATTCTAAATTAGGTTTACAAAGGTGATATCTCTGATAAGGTAATTCTTCAAGTTTTCTAGCATTGAAACTGCAAAAAATAAAAGGTTTTTATTTAACAGGATGATCAAAAACATTTTTTTTATACATAAGTAGACAAATACCAACCAATCTGAAGTAATTCTATTTTCTTGTGATATCAATCTCCCTATCATTTTGGGATCCTTTTCATCGAACCATTTTCCCTATTGAAAAAAGTTAATTTTTTAATTTCTCTTTATACATAAATGTATGATGCATAAAAAATTAAACATACCTCAAAATAATCAACTAATTTTTTACGAATTTGCATTTCGGCTTGAGGGAAAAAGCATTCTCTAGCAGCTTCTTTCAAAGCTCTATCTCTCCATCGAGCACGTCCGTCACCTCCCCACCAAAGGAATGGTGCCAAACGAGCCGATGCTCGAGCCCAGAATATTGCCGCAGGGGCCCAAGGCACTGCAAAAATTTGAATATTAGATTAAAAATGTATATTTGTTGAATATTCGTATTGAATATAAACTTACAGTATGTATCTTCACTGTGAAATTGTTTATCTCTAGCTAGTAAATCGACCATTTCATGATCGGCTAAACCGTGACGAGAAGCCGTCAATGCACCTAAGCATGCTCTTAAGCGGCCTTCACCACACAATTCTTCTAATGCAGCCAATGCTCCGCCAGCACTTCCAGAACCTCCTGCTCTTGCGCCCCATGCTTGCCATACAGATGTTCTCCAAGCCAAAATCTTTCGAATAAAGATAATATTAGTTTAAAACAAGCCAATTCTTTTAATTTTATATAAATATTGATATTTACCTTAGCGTGTAAAGGAATATTACATTCACCAACAGATTTTAGAACTGATTCTTGTATTGCGGGGTTCACTGAATGGTTATATTGCACAACACCAGACATCACGATGCTTCTGGCTTCATTTTTATCCAAATTGGGCATTTTTGTGAAACATTCGTCGGTTAATTTGGCTCTCAGTGCTTCAGCTACTTGAGGACATGATTCCCTCTGGCCTTCTGCTACGGTGATAACGATTTTTACATTGTCCGGTAACTTTGACGGGATCCAATCCAGACTAGACGAATCGAATCCTTGAACTTGATCTAGTCCATCAATCATGATTATTGTAGGACGTTGTTGTGCGATTTCAGACACGATTTTTTGGAATGCACCACACAAAGTAGGTATGTCCTATAGAATACATCAAAAATATTTTTAAAAAGAACGTATATTGAAAATATTAACCAATATATTTCACTTACATATCTACCAACATATTGTGATCCACACATAATTATAGAACTTTGATTTACTATTGAGCTTAACACATTTTGTACTGTATTACATCTATTTGTAATTCCCACAAATCTGAAAATAACAATAATTATTTTATATCATTTACTTTATCGATTCATTAGAATAATATTTGAAAATACCTAAACGCTAGGAATGCATCAGGACTCCATTGGTGACAACATTGTGCTGCACGCGCGACTAACGTAGATTTTCCTGAGCCTGACGCACCAACGATAACCAAACACTGTGTGCTATCACTTACAATATAACTGAAATTTTAAAATAAAAATATATAAGGTAACGACACCGGTGGTTGAACACGTACCCATAGTTGACCACTTCACAGAAAAACATAAAAATTAAGGTTTTTAAAGACGATAATCTTTCGGAAAGGGTGTGTTAGATTAGCTGTTTATTACAACTTAACTATCGCACCCTTTTCAAAGGATGAATGTTTATGTTTTTCTGAGAAGTGGTCAACCACTGGTAACATCTGTGAACTGTATCATTAATGAATCACAAAAATAAATACCTTTTAACATTATTAAGAACAGTTTCCCTGTTAACACTACTTTGAGCTGTTTTCTGACAAAATACAGTATGTTCGTTCAATTCTTCAAATAAACTAAAATACGTACAAAGATTCAGTAAAAATGAAAATTTTATTTAAATATATCTATCAATGAAACGCTACCTGGCATGTATGCCTTGTGCGTGTGTGAGAGGCGATCGTGAAGCGTGCTCCTCGATAATAGCCTCAGCAGCAGCTCGCAGCCTTTCGGCCAGATGAGCTTGTGCTCCGGCCAAATAATGTGCATGCTCTGGTATTGAGGGTTGAACACCATCCATCCCTGTGCCAGCTACAACCGCTCGTGCTATGTGCTTCTCTACGAGCTGAGACTATAATCACAAAATGATCGACATTGTACGGTTTTCAAATGATTGTGCAGCTGATAGTTTTTCTATATATTTTTAATCAAAACTCACCTTGAGATCTTTCTGCAATACAGCCAGTCTTCTTTGCAGTTCTTTTTCGCCGGCCGTTTCATGTTCCGGTTTACCAGTCTGTTGCATGAACACGCGGTTGATCCATAAACATCTTCGTGCTAATTCTTGGCTCATAAGAACTGTATTGTGTACTTCCTGTAATACATTAATTCGTTAATTATTCAGTATATTTTATAATATAAAATTTGTGAACGTACTTGTTCTACGACGGTTGTAAGATAAGCATCGCGAAGTTCGACGGACAGTACTTTTTGAAACACAGCAAGTACTCGTCGCTCTTCGTCACCCTTGTCTTCGTTACCACGTTCAGTAAGTCTATAACATGGCGGTGAAGCAGCACTATCTATTTCGTACCTGCATAAAAACATTTATCAATTATTAGAATTCAATTCAATAGAAAATAAAATAGAAATCGAAAAATTTAAATACCATCTATTGATTAATTGTTTATCGTCTTCATTTTCAGCACTGTCAACAGCGGCTTTAAAATCGGAACTTTCAATAGTTAACGGTAACAAAGGTGTCCCCAAAGACGAATTTAAAAATAAAATGGGGATCACGTATGCGCATTCTGAATGTCCTGAAAACACATTAATAGAGAATATGATTATTTGTTACGCATAATTTGGACTAATTTGAAAGAAATTGATGAAAAAATATGTACTAGCAAGTTCAGATAAGCAAAGTCGGGGAAATTCATGATCTCTTTGAGCTTCTAGTGGAGTTCTCCAATGTAAATCGACGACATGTAATTGCCAACCTCGTGTTCTACACCAAGCTCTAAGTTCCGAAGCGACTTCACTATGTAACATTCCTTTTTCAACACAACAATCTGAAATCATAATATTTTCATATGAAAATCAAGTTATATTCACTTTTAGAGAATTTCATTAAGAATCATATTTATTTTACAAAAATACGCGAGATAGTTTTAGTATTTATCTTCGAAATGTATTGCGTCATGGGACGTAACGGACGCTTAAGAAAATAATGAAGTATTCTGAATTTACATTAGCATTGCAAATTCGATAATACACAAAAAATCAGCTAACCCATTTTCTTCTTATACGACAGCATATACGTCAATGACACGCTTACATAATTACACGATCATCTTTAAACACTGAATGGAAAAATATATTCAGTCGTCCAACGTTACGCGGCATACCTTGTGAATCAGCTGCGGAAATGTAAATGACAATCTTGTTCATCTTCAACTGCGGTTTGGCGAGGCCGGCTCGTCCCAACACAAGCAACAAAGCGGCATCAGGAAGTGCCTGAAATATACAATGAAAATTACTATGTATTTTGAAATTGATTGGAAATTACCGAAACAATATAAACCTGAGTGGCATTAGGTAATCCGAGAGCGCCGAGTCTGTCTAATTCAGATCCAGTCACCGGAGCACCGAGCGGTGAATTCAATGACATAGAATCTATATTCATTATAACAAAAATCGTCGATTAATAATCAAAAAATATCAAAATCGTATATAATTCGGTAATATTTTTAACCTGATATACTAGAACTGGCGACTCCTTTCAGAACTTTAGCGAGTCCGGGTTTTTTACAGTCGCGCTGGTCAGCTACGGATGGTGGTGGTTGTAGCTGACCAGCGGGGCCCCCGGTCGAAGTCGCCGGAGGCAATGTTCCGACGGGGGCCGAAGCTGCACCCTCCACCGATGTTTTCAAATGGTACGAAGGTGACCTGTAATCGATATAAAATATATTTAGTTTTTTTATATATTTAAATACATTAGAATCACATAGATTTAGAATTAGGGAAAAATATACAAAGATTTGTATACATAGATAAAATTGTTGTCAATTATGAAAGTGATAAAGGTTATCAAGATTTTGCTTTTATAGAAAAGTAAATACGATCATGATAAACCGAATTCGAAGATATTCAATTACTTTAATTTACAATTATAATTAATCGGATATTTATGAACAGTGTGTATGTTATATAGAAAAAAATATGTAGGTACTTAAAGCAATTTTAGGAAATTATTATAAATGTATGTTTGAATGACAAAATTTATGAATAATTAATAATCAATTTTGTATAATTGTAGAATTACGATTCATAAAATAAAATTTGATGTGTAAAAATGCTATATTTTTCATTTAAAAACATTTTTCAAGGAAAAACAACTTTTCAAGGCCCAAAAAATATTATTAATTTCATTTATAATTTGATTATAAAAATTAACAGAAATATTAATTTACATATATGAGAATCAGTTTTCGAAAATAATATTAACAAGAAATGAAACATCACAGGACCGAACTAGTTGAATTTTATAAATATTACTTAAAAAAATTAATAAAAAAATTTCATTTATAAATTTTTACAATCAACTATAATAAGTTTCATAACAAAAATAATCTAAAATAGATTAAAATCAATTTCTGCACAATTTTCAGAATCTTACCACCGAATTCGAATTAAATAAAAATATATAGACCTGCCCGCGAAAGGAGGTCAGATTAGAGCCGTATGACGTCACGCTCGCCGCTGACGTCATAGTGGCCCCCCTGCGCCCCCCGCGTCTCCGCCCCCTGGGGGCACGACCCCCCCGCGACACAATGACGATAATTATCGATACGGGCATAATCCTGATGGGCTTATCGTCGAATTTTCGTAATTGGGGGGAAAATGGCGGGATTTGACAGGTAGCAAGCGTGGGCCGGGCGCGCCAATTTTTGAACGTTTCCGTTGAACGGTTGTTTTTGAATTCGGCGAAGGGTGGATGTTGAATGTTTGTGATTAAATGATTGTTGATGATTTTTTTTTCGATTTGGTTGTGTGTTGAAGTTGAGCGATGAGTCGTTTGGTTAGTGGGTGGATGTGATTGTGTGGTGATGGTCTGAAATAATTGAAAAGTGATGTTTTTAAATTGAAAATTTGATGTTTTGTTTTGAGTGGGTGTTATAATAATGAATGTCGTTCTCGCTTGATATCGGAGTTAAGCGATTATTTGCAGGTCAATAGAAATATTTGGTTTTTTAGTGAAGGATGTTTTCAGTGATTCTTTGAAAGTACGGTTACCAAATAAAATATATAAAAGGATAAAAATTATTTAATTGGATTTGAAAATCAATAAAAATTTTCATATAATCGTTGAAATATTATTATTTAATTAATAAAAACGGAGTTATTGAGTTTTTTAATTCAAAACTACGTAGCTTTTATGAAAAAGGGATTAAAAATGTTTCGAAAATGTGGATAAAGATTATATTTAACGAAGGTGATTATTTGTTGAATTAAATATTAATAAATAGAAAAAAAAATTGAAACAATTTTTAATAAAAAAAAAAGTTAACCAAAACCGAATAACCTGTTATTAAAATTGTAACAAATAAAAAAACAATATTTCCTCCTTAAAGATAACATATGGTAATTCTACTCGTTTCACCTTTAATAAAAAAAAAACTTTTCGACACTGAAAAAAAATCATCCTATAATAGAATTATTTCAACTGATTATCAGTTGCAACAATTGCAAAAACAACGACTTTGACATTCCAAAGAATTTGTATATTACAATGATCCAGATCTAAAACTTGTTCAGATGACCCAAATCATCAACAATATACATAATCATCACAGAACACGAACACAGCTCAAACGATCCCATATTCACAATCCATATTCAAGGGATCGAAGAATCCAGGACCACGAGAACCATTTCACTTAGGAAAAAATACATATTTTTCAAGCAGGCGACGAGCCAAAAACGTTCCTGATGATTTATTTCGACCTTGATAAGAAAAATCTGTCAGAATCGAGAATTAAAAAAGAACTACACACTATTAATACGCCCACAACGTGCGTCCGAAAAACAGAAAGAGCGAATTCATTCAGTAGATTCCCGGAATTCGGGAAACCGAAATCTGTGAAGATCAGTTCAGGTGCGATCAATTTTTTGAGTTTTGACATTTGTCAAATTCGGAAAAAGACGGTCGCTATTGGGTTTGTTAATGATTGGGATAATTATATGGGCGATTTTTGAGTTATAATCAGTGGCGGATTTAATTATAAGCGATGGCTTTTGCCTCAGGGTTCCTAATGTTTAAAGAAAAATTGATTGATTTGAATTATTTCTTAATATCTATTCAATAAATATTAAGAAACTTGTATCACTTATTGAAGAAAAGAGACAATTTCCATATTTTTTTTAAAGGATAAAACGAAATATATTTCTCATAGATTTTTTAATGTACCGAAATACAATTCACGAAATTAAAAATCTGACAAAATTCGTGTTCATTTTGATTTTTGTGATTCCAGAAAACGCCGAAATATATTACCGCGAATTTCTCGATTTAACGTCTTGTATCCATTTGATCATGCGTATCCTATATAAACTTCGATTCCAGAGAAAAAAACTTTTCGGACACGTAATCAAAAGTCCGGGAATTTTTCACTATCATACATTATTATTAGTGAATAGAGGAGGGTGATTCTCAAGGGATTTGGGTACAAAAATCAACGATCAAGTCGAAAATTTTGTTAGATTCTATTAGATTATTTTCAAAATATGTCAACATTTTCATAAAACCCTTCAACATCACAAATCTAGAAATTTTCCACTATTACATGTGTGAAAAAAGAAAGGTGATTTTCTCTAGGGATTTGAGCATAATAATCATCACTGATCAAATAAAAAATCTAGTTAGATTCCATTCGATTTTCATAATAAGTCGATGTTTCCCTAAACCTTTCAACAAAATCACAAGTCCGGAAAATTTTCACTACTACATATTTTTATTAGTGAATAGAGAAAGATGACCTTAAAGGATTCAAGTGCAAAAATCATTAGTGATCAAATAAAAAATTCAGTTAGATCCCATTCGATTATTTTAAAAATAAATCAATGTTTCTCAAAGTTTATCAACAACATCACAAATCCGGAAATTTTTCAATACCGCATATTTATATAAGTGAATAGTGGAAGGTGATTCTCAATGGATTATATCATAAAAATCATTAGTGATCAAATAAAAATCAAGTTATATTCCATTCGATTATTTTCATTATAAGTCAATGTTTCCCAAAACTTTTCAACACGACAAAATTTTCACTATTTTTATTAGCGAATAGAAGAAAGTAATTCTCAAGGGATTCGAGCACAATAATCAAATAAAAAATTCAGTTAGATTCTTTTCGATTTTCAAAATATGTTAATATTTCCCTAAACCTTTCAACATCACAAATCCGGAAATTTTCCGCTATTACATATGTAAAGAAAGGAAGGTAGATTCTCAAGGGATTTTAGCACAAAAATCATCACTGATCAAATAAAAAATCCAATTAAATTCCATTCAATTTTCAAAACAAGTCAATGCTTCCCTAAACCTTTCATCACTACAAATCATCATCCATCACCTCGGAACCCCCTCAAATCCCCCTCAAATCAACCCAACGGACCTCGAAAACTGCCTAACAACAACAACAACAACAATCATCATCATCATCATCATCATCATCATCACCGATTTCACTTCGGAACCGACCCGTTCAACCGGAATGACTTGATTCACAAATGCCGAAAGGCCGATTATGCCATCGACGATTACCCAGACACGAGATCGTCACGAGGACGTCACCATTGGCCATTTTCGCATACGCCGAGCTGGTCTCCGACGCCCAGGAGTGTATATGTTACACATATATTTATAAATCGGCCCCCCATAATAAATAAGGTGATAATGTTAGCGTGCGGAATTGTCAAAGAATGCGCGCGCGTGCGTTTATTGGTTTGGACTGCGGCCAGGAGACTTGTTCGTGGACTGTGATGGAATATTAAAAATTTTGGGAATCGATGGAAAAATTGATCGGGTTTTGGAGTCGTGCTTCGTAAGGGGAGAACGTTGCGTGACGGTAACGCGCGTGTGTAACGCTGTGGGAGATCTGATGATATGAAGTAAGTGTTGGAAAACGTTGGCCCGCGGGCCAAATTCGCTGCGTGTTTTCAATCCGGGTTAATATTGGTTTTGTATAAAAAAATAAAAATAAAATCAATTTAGAAATTTTCATCCTTTGAAAAAAAAAACTACAGGAGATATATTTATTTGTTTCCAGCCCAAGGGTTAATATTGGTTTTGTATAAAAAAATTAAAAGAAAATCAATTTAAAAATTCTCATCTTTATAAAAACTGCAGGAGATATATTTATTTATTTCCGGCCCAATGGTTAATATTGTTTTTGTATAAAAAAATTGAAATAAAATCAATTTAAAAATTCTCATCTTTACAAAAAAACTGCAGGAGATATATTTATTTACTTCCAGCCCAAAGGTTAATAATGGTTTTGTATAAAAAAAATTAAAATGAAATCAATTTAAAAATTTTCATCCTTTAAAAAAATTGCAGGAGATATATTTATTTGTTGAACTACAGTTGCAAAAGCGTTTTTTTTATTTTGATACAAGTGCAAAAAAAAATTCATATTTCAAAATCTATTTAACTGTACAATTGAGAAGCTTCTGATATAAAGTATGAAGATGATTTTTTTTATATGTAGTGGTAAATTTAGATGTTTTTTTTTTCAATTTGAAATAATATAAAAAATATTATTGTATGTAAACGATAAAACGTCTATGTTTTATTACTAGAAGATCGAGTATTTGAAGTGAAACTTCTGTAAGGGAGTAAGTCTGATCATAGAACATTTTTTTATGGTTCTATCTGTCGATTGCGATAATTGTCACTGATGAGTACGATAATTGTTGTCGATAAAAAAAGCTATGAGTTCACGTTTCGATGAAATGTGATAAACGAGTTTGTTTTCAAAACTTTTATACATAAAAATTCGATACAATTACTTAACAATTAATTAAATTAACGACGACTCCTAATTTAAATATACTAAATAGTACCCGTTTCAAAAAAGTGCAATTTTTATATATTTTCATTCACAATATTTCATACGATTAAAAAATGAATTCAACCGATTACGACAATGATCATTAAATCAAATTTATTATAAGAAATTTAACTTCCAACACCACAAATTTCCACTTTTTTCCATAGCAATATTATAGGGGAACTTTCGATGAGTCAAAACACTAAAAACCATCCCTCGCCAAATGCTCAACGATCATTATCATCAGGCTTGTCCAAAGGGCCACTACGGTGCCAAAGTGGCCCCAACTTTTCACACAAAAACAAACATAAACACCATTTATTCCGAAATGTACTCATCGAAATAGTTTTATAACGGAAATAAATAACTTTACCAATATTATAATACGTTTTGAATTTACAAACATTAAAATTTTGAGATTAGAAATTTGCAAGTGGCCCCCGCATACTGAAATTTTGGACAAGCCTGATTATCACGATTAACGCTGGACATCGACAACGAAAAGAACAGACCGCCCAAACGGTCGCTTAACTTCGCCGACCAGAACGAAAAACCGAAACAATCCTCGGGAAAAGGAGCAAATCATTCGACATCCCGCCAATGCAGCCAGGGCTGCCAACGGAAGCTCGATGACCTTTCGTCGTTTCCCTTTTGGCTCCAACTGCAGCTATTTCAAGATATGTTCTGGAAACCCGACGATCTCGTCTTCCGCCGCCGTTCTTCGGCTTTCCCTGAATGTAGAATCTTCGAAAGACATATGGACTATCGAAAACTAGGCCGGCCCAGTCGCCTGTGTTATATAAGTGGTCAGTTTTCCATTTCAGAAGAGAGAAAGACGATTCGCATGCGAAACGAGTTATAATAAAATAAGTGTTTGTCAATTGTGCGTTCACTTCTCGCGTGCATGGCGGATGGTTGAAAAGTTTCAGGAATTTTTCGATTTGATTTTTATATGAAAGATATGAGTAGAAGTCGTATTTATGTTTCAAGTATGTAGTCGTTTAAGTGATCAATTGAACAATGATGTATCAGAAAATTATTATTATTAAAGTTGAAAAAATATATTGGAAAATGACTTGTAGTAAAAAAAAATAAGGAGGCGATTTGACTGTGCATTGAAAAAGTATAGATTGTGCTTTAAAACGAATTATTTGTGTATTAGAATAATATACGATGTGAATTATTTTTGGTGTATTAAAGAGTTTTGTATTGAGCATAATTTTATTTAGTGTGCAATGAAAAAAAAAATTGTGCAATATAAAGTGAGCATTAAAAACACGAAATGAATAGAAAAAAATAGGTTTCAGAATTGAAATGACCGAGATGTGGCAACTTTGCCGGAAAAAAATCTTCCTCTACCGACAATACAATACAACTGTCAACGTTTCTTTTGGTTGAAATTTTAATTTAATTTAAATCACAGAATTATGGTCGTGCGGTTGGTATTTCGTCCTATTTGCATTTACGGCATTGCCGATCCTTTATTTATATTCATTCTAAAGCACGTTTCATTCGTTTTAAGGTACAGACATATTTTAAATGAACAAAATATTTTTTCGAATGCACATATTTCAATGTTCGTGAAAAATGCACACATTATTTTTATAATGCACACTAATTTTATTAAATTCTTACAATAAATGCACGTTTAAATTAATCCCTAAAAACAATACTGAACTAAAATCATGAAGTTAATTTTCCGACAAAGTATGAATAATACATATTACTAGATCGATCAGATATATGCTAGTTGTATAGTCGACATATAATTGAATTAAATATATGAATTATTTAGAAATATTAATGAAGTTTCTGACAAAATAATCCGAACACTTTGTAGTCAGCGTGAATGTAATGTATATTTTTGAACGAGTCAATGGTGCGTTTGTTATTCGAAGTTTAAACTCACAAGTCTATACTTAACTGAATGAAAAATGATTGATTATTTCGAAAATATACACCGATTTAGTTCTATCGAGAATCTTGAATGAATCCGATAAGAATTATAAACAAATTCAACGGTTTCTCGTAAGATTTATATTCAATAATCAAAATTGTTTAAAGGGTTTATTTTTTTAGAAATTTACATTTTCGTTATTATGCAGACTTCGAACAATACAATTTAAGTAGTCCAAACGTTTACTTTGTCAAAAAAACATTTTCCTAGAATTCGGTCGAGACTCTCATTCCTAACGTTTACGTACGTCGTTTTCAAATTAGTAAACGCAAATTTATGTCACTCGTTAAGCGTCGAACGCAAAAACGCATAAATTATATTAAAAGAAACATTAAAATTCACACATTTTTCATTAAAAAAAATTTTTTTCAAACATCAACGCGCTTCTGACAGTTTCAAAATGGCGCCCACCTTTCGAGTTTCCCGGCTTTTCGCGCCGCCGGAAAAACAATACGCAAAAAAAACCACAAAAATAGATATACAATTTACGAACATATATATATAAACACACACACACCCACCGTATTAATAATTCGAAGCGTGCGGTCGGCCGTGTTGTTACGTTTCGAAAATTTTTGATCGAGAATGCGGCGCTATTTATACGCTCGCCACCTGTTACGTTCCCGCCAATATATAAAACAATGAAAAAAACACGCTACTACGATACAAAAACGTGGAATTCGTCTGTTTGCGGAAAATTTTGCATCGTACGTTATGGTTGGATGTCGAGTTGTTACGGTCTGCGGGCGCGACGAGCTTTTCGCGGGCGCGCCTTTCCGTTCGAATATGAAAAGTCGATTGTGTTTTTATTTAGTTTTGGGGTGTAATTTTGGAGTTTTGAAAATTTGAACGTTGCAATTAAAACGGGCGTGTAGGTAGACGTTCGATTAGCGTCTAGTCAAATATTTATGTGTTAATCGTGTTCGGTTTTTATTGTGTTGTTTGTACAAAAACGGTATCGCCATAGAGATAGTATATTTATCGCAAGTATTAACCAAAAAATATACGCCTAAAAGTAAGTTAATAAAAAGCTTGAAAAAACAACCAAATTATGCGTTTTTTGTGTATTTTTCAATTGATAAGATTTTACATTAAAAAATATACAATTTCGATTTACACGTTTATCTCAAGAACCTATCTACCGTATAAATCGAGCGATAGGGTACTCTGAAATGGCGGGAATTTTCGAAAAGATAATTTTTTCACCATAAAGAACAAATTCGCACAATCACATTATTATCATTGAAAAAAATAAACATTTCTCTCGACATTTCAAAAAAAAACCCCGATAAACCCAAGCGAAAGATCAAACCAAAAAAAGCTCGTACGAAAGCTCGAAACCCGGCGACTGTCAAAAACGCCCCAAAACCCAAATCCGCGCCAAAACGTCACTGTGCACAAATTCGAACGTGAAATCGAAAGCAGGGGTAGCAAAACTGACTCTTCGGACCGCTGCGAGGCGGTGTCCTTGTCCTTGTGCGCCTGCCCGGAGCTGCACGAGTTGCCCATGGCGGGGGCGGCGGCCCATGGGGCCCTGGGGGCGGAGCGCCTCTTGGCCCCGGCCGCCGAGAGCCTTGCGGGGCGCAGGCTCCGGGGGCGACAAGAGGGGAGAGCGGCCGGGAGGATGGAGCACCGCGCGCCGCCGCTGCTGCCGCGCGAATAATCGATGCCGCGAGTGCACCCCGCCCCCGGTTTCGCCGCCCGGCTAATTCCCCCCCCCTCGGTCGTGTTCAATGTTGGGATTTTCGGCCATGGTTGTTGGAGCTTATTTTTGTTGTTGGATGTTTTGGTTATACACTGGGTTCTCTTTTTATGCGGTAGATGCGTTCCGTTCCGCATAAAAAAAATCGCATAAATAAGATATGAAAAAGTGAAACTGCTATATAAAATATACCTAAAATCGCATTAAAAAAATGTATTTCTATTAACAATGTACTCTTAGTTAAGTTATTACATTTTAAATACATTTGTACGTTCATATAGTCCATAAAAAAATATTAAAAAAAATATTGTATTTAAAAAAAACCGCATAACTCTGAATTCGCATAAAAAAAAGTCGCATAAAAAGAGAATCTAGTGTAGTCGGGTCTTTACATATGTTACAGTTCAAGTAACCATTTTAGTCTGTTCATAAATGTACTAGTTTGTTTTGGCAACTAATTATTTGGATGGTTAATAATAACTAAAATGATCAGTTAGGTTAGGTTAGGTTAGGTTTAGGTTAGGTTAGCTTACTACTACGTGTGACTACATTGAGACTTGATCCAACAAGTTCAAACAGGTTTCCACGTGAACAGAACCGAATAACAACCATATACTTTATTTTTACTGATCAAAATAGTATTTTTTTACTGATCAATTAAATACAGGCCGTTTGTTTAAGATACGCTCAGTAAATGTGACGCAAAAAACGCTAACCTAACCTAACCACGCGTTTAATAATAAAGGTTCACAAAGGGTGCCAATATTCGGCACAGTATAATGGTGTCAATTCGAGCAGTATAATTTAGCATTTCACACAGTAAAGTTGCCAGTAACAAAAAAATTATAGTTTCAATGCCGCGAGTGCACGCCCCGCCCCCCCCCGGTTTCGCCGCCCGGCTAATTCCCCCCCCCTCGGTCGTGTTCAATGTTGGGATTTTCGGCCATGGCTGTTGGAGCTTTTTTTTGTTTATGAATGTTTGGTTTTTGGATGTTTTCGGTATTAGAGAAATGTGTTTTAATTGATATGGATGTAACTGGATGGGGGTCCATAGAGGTCTTTGCTAAATTTAAAAAGTAATCATAACTTTTACTCATTTATGTTCTTAAATAATTATTAATTCTTAAATACACTAGGTTCTCTTTTTATGCGACTTTTTTTATGCGAATTCAGAGTTATGCAGTTTTTTTTAAATACAATATTTTTTTTATGGACTATATGAACGTACAAATGTATGTTAAATGAAATAACTTAACTAAGAGTACATTGTTAATAGAAATACATTTTTTTTATGCGATTTTAGGTATATTTTATATTGCAGTTTCACTTTTTCTATGTAAAATCATATATTTTTTTATGCGGAACGGAACGCATCTACCGCATAAAAAGAGAACCCAGTGTAATTCTTTAAATGCCTTGAATTTACACACATATAGTCCACAGGGCCGCCGAGAGAAAATCCGGGCCCGGGTGTAATTTTGTAGCACGGGCCCCCCCTCATGTTACAAAAAAAACTCAAAATTTATAATAAAAAAAATGTATTTTAAAAACAATAAAAAATTGATAAACAAAAATTTTGGACGCATATTTTCCAATTCATATTGGATTTATGTAATAAAGGAAATATAATTAACGCGCAGGCGAATATTTTTTCATAAATATTGAATGTTCATATACTTCATTCTCAAAATTATCCTTTATGCAAATCTTTATACAGTAAATTATAAATATAAATTAATATTAATTTATATAAATATAAATTAGCACAATCTAATTCAAACAACAAAATATAATGTTTTTTTTTTCATAAGCATAACATATCAAATATTATTATAATTCATTGATATAAATAAAAAAATGTCGCCCAGACAATTTTTTTTCGGATAAAATACTATTAGGTATATTAATTATTTTGGAACCAAGAGTACATGAAATATGTATGAAGAAATTGAAATTTTCAATGTACGAGTACATACTTACATATAAAATTTAATTATATCTGGCAGTTTTGAGATCTTACGATTAAATCTCGAGAGTCTAGACTTTTTAGCACATAAATAAATACGTTACTGATGATAATTAAAATTTTGTGTATATTTAATTAAAATTAAAATCGATTACAATTAAGAAAAATATATTTGATTAAGCAAATATTTTGTCCGGGCTTCCTTTGGGCCCGGGCCCCGGTTATTTGCATACCTGGTACCCACCCTCTCGTCAGCCCTGATAGTCCAAATGAAAAACAGCTTTGTGGTTCAATGTTGAACATTTGGTTTTTGAAGTCAACGTTAACCCTGACGTAGCCTTTAGCGTTCGTGGACCCACCTAACTTTTCAAAATAACTACAAATTTCACTCATTTATGAGAATTATGTCGAGGTATCGAATAAATTCTTTGAACGCCTACATATATTTCGAATGAAAAACAACAGCTTTGCAGTTGAAAATTTTTGTTATTAGTGAAATATGATGGTAAATGTTTTATAGTTAGTTAACATGGATATAGTCAAGGGGGAGGGGTCCATGGGGGCCCTGGTTCTCCCCCTAAATTCTGAAAATAATTATAAATTTCATTCAATTATGAGGATTATATTGATTTCTGAAAAATTCTTTAAATGCTTTTAACTTATACACATAAGTCGATATAAAAAGTTGTATTTTGCCCCCCCCCCCCCCCCATCCTAACTATAACCCATACATAATTTGTTTTTCAGCTCAAAGATTTGAAATAAACTTTATTGTTTGAAAATTGTTTATTGTAGGCATGATGCTAATCAGTCTAAAAGATTCTTTCAGATTATTTAAATTTATTTTCCGAAAATTTTCTTTTAAAATGAAATACATAATTCACAATCAAATTAAAAATAAATAAATAATCATTGACGTGAATTGTATTTATTGAATTCGACTGACAATAAAATCAAAATACAATGAAAATCATTTAACATAAACTATGGGCATTGAAATATTTTTTCATCTTAAAAGAGTTTTGAGTTAGGCGTCAAATTTAAAATTACACGGTATTTCATCTGGATCGCAGAATGATTTTATGTTATACAATTTTTTACATTAAACTATTTCCACAGTATTGAAATTCCTAATAAATTATTTTCAGGACGGAACAAAATAATAACAAAAATAATACAAAGACAATATGTTATAATTACTTTAATGTTATATAAAAAAATGTGAATATGAACATTTCGAATCGTAAAATACAAATTTTGTATTTCAGCATGTTAACGTACAGCTATCGAAATCGAGCCACACTATGAAACAGTTCAATCGTCGTCCCCTTCATCGTCACCGTTTTCATTAGGAGGCGCCTCATCCCCGCTCAACTCGGCCGGCGCTCCCATACCCTCTTCCTGTTCTTCATCAGAATCGCCAGCGACCTCCGCATTTTCAGCTTCAGCACGCTCCATCTGTCTAATAAGTTCAGCTTCATCGACAGCTGTGACGACTTTAGGCTATCAATGAAAAATACAATTAGAAAAAATATTATAAATGTGTATTATAAGAAAGTTAAATTATCATTTACCCCCATACGAACGGCAAATACTCCTTTCATCGATAAAATACTTTCTTTTACTTTGTCTATCGCATCCTGTAGTGCTTTTAAGCCTTCAGCTTTTTCAGGCGTCGACGTCGTCATTACTATATATGGAAATAAATTCGAATGAGCATTCAGAATACTTTTCAAATAGGTTTTATATTGAAAAAATTGTTACCGTATAATGGAGGAGCGATCAAGTTAATCTTGATAGGCATTTCTTCCGTTGAAAGTGTAAGACCAGCTTTAAGAGCAGTTTTGACAGCATCGATACCTTCGTATTCGTAACACGCACATTCTATATCAGCGCGGATTTTCACCGCTTGTGACGTAAGTTTTCTCTGAATATTATTGAGTAATATTTCTTTAGTCTTTTCATCGAGACCGCATTCAGCTAAGATTTTAGGATCCCTGAAAATTTCCGATACATAAAACGATGATAATACAACTATTAATATTTCATATAACATAACTTTACTCACATAACGGATTGTTTGAAGAAGTCGTAAGCGAACGCTTTCGCACTTTTGTGTTTCTCTTCGAAATACCAGGCGGTCCTTTCGTACAGGTCTTCCAATTCTTCATCGGAAGAATAGTTTAACAATTCAGCTACGTGACGAAGAATGGAATTCACAGCTTTAGCTTTAGCGTACCGTTCGTTACATTTAGTTACGTCTTCAGCGGAAACTCTTCTTTTGGACAAATCAATATATCCTGAAAATCACAAATTTTATGATCAAAATATAGGTCTTTCATTTAAAATGGTAGATAGGTTCAGCTAGATTATCGTGGGAACAAAATTGTGTTAAAACAAGTTATAGAAATGTATGGAAAAGAAGGGAAAATAGGTTTTTTCAAAGATAAATAAAGAAATATAGAAGTCAATTTTTGTAGATATTGTATCAGAAGTTTCGTTATCATTTTTAGTTTAATTTGGGACTGATAATTTATAATGAGATTCATAGGAAAGACTTAAAGAAACTGAATGTTAACAAAGAATACGTATTGTTTTTCTACTTGTGTATTTTTTTAATAGACAAAAAAGGCATAGATGCTTCATAAACGTAATCCTGAATAATTTGCATCATTCTACATAACTCGATAAAACAGAACTACATCAAAAAATTATTTTTTTTAACGAAACAGAAATAGTATTAAAGCAAAACTGTGTTAAATGAGTATCGTGATAGATTAGTATTGATAAGTTTCAAAATATATCAAATAAATATACCTTTTTCTTTGTCGACTCGAATAACGACGACAGGTTCAGTTTTTCCGACTCGAATAAGTTTGTTAATGGAACGGATACGCCTTCTGGACAACTCCGACAACAATATCATCCCTTCGATATTGTTATATTCCAACAGATGGACGTAAGCCCCCATTTCGGCTATGGACCGAACGTTCACCATCACCACATCTTCGACCTCGGGATACTTTTCCTTATAAAATCTACAAGTGAGCGGCATCTGAAAGAAAAGAAAAACATATGTATCACAAAAACAGTAATTAATGGGTGCGATTTAACTGTGCATTAAAAAAATATAGATTATGTCTTGAAACGAATTACTCAAACATTAGAAAAATACACAATGTGTATTATTTCTGGTGCGTTAAAGAATCGCGTATTGAGCAGTTTTATTCATAGTGTGCAATAAAAAGAAAATTTGTACAGTATAAAGTAAGCATTGGGCTATTTCGTTTTAAATGCGGATTATTTCGTTTTATTTACTGCTTGTTTTGTTTAAATGCTCATAATTCTGTTTAATAACTGATCGCATGGCAAGTGATCACTGGAAACTGATCATTTATTATATTTAATAATAGTTAATTAAGTTCAACAACCATGTACTTTTTTTTCACTGATCAAAATAGGACCTTTTAACTAATCAGTTAAATACAGGCCTAAAAAAAATATGAAATATGCAATAGAATGAATATTTTGTGCATTAAAATGATCGAGAGGTGGCAACGTAAAGTAAAGTCAATCTCTACAGGCAATACAATACAACTGTCAACTACATTTTAACAATTTCGACCATTTTTCAAGCTTTTTATTAACTTATTTTAATCAATTTGAATTTGGTTTATTGCAAATCGATTATATTATGAACTTGTCAATATTTTGCCCTGTTCTAATGCACATTTATTCGTTTTAAGGTAGATATTCTTTCTAATGCACACTTTGTAATATACACATGCAAAATGCACACATTTTTTTCAATGTTTAGGTTCAATGCACATTTATTTTACTTAATACACACGTATTAATGCTCGTGCAAAATGCACACATCTTTTTAACGCACTTATTTTACTCAATGCACATTTATTTTACATAAAGCACGTTCAAATTGTTCCCATTGTTAAAATTTCATCATCATATTTAGTAGCGATGATTATGACTTTTCAGAATTGAACACATCTCATTGTTTTCAACCGAACATAACAATATTTCGAAACTGTTTCAATAAGTCAATGCGGTTTGTGTGTATGAAAGGAAAGTTGAGGCTGAACGTTCAGGTTATGTGAACAAGTATTACCTTGAAGGCCGGCAGATGACGCTGAAACGTCGATTAATGGTTTAATAAGTTTCAGACGAAGGAATTCCTGCAAATTGAGAGAATTCCAAAGCCGCAGCTGGAACTGTCGAAAACTCACGTTGTGGCTGACAAGTCGGCGGCCGACACCGTCGAACGATCAAGAGTGCCAATTTGTCAGGATTGCCAATGAAAAACGTTGTTATAAAAAAAATGTGGTGGATTTTATTTTGTCGATGACGTGTGATGTGATCGGATTTGGAAATTTTACGATTTTTTTACTGTCGCAGTGATTAAATAATAGTTTGCTCATTTGAATGGGTTCAATTGGGTTCGGGGACGATATCGAATTGCGGGTTTTTAGATGTTTGCGTAAATGATGTTTGGGCATACGATGGTAGGGTCTGATGTTTGCGTCAGTGGTGGCTCGTCCTAATGGGCTGTGGGGCTGAAGCCCTCTCTGTATAAAGTTTTTTTTTAATTCTTATATTCGTCTTGTATGTGTATAAATGCAATACATATTTTGATTCTTGTATGTGTTGATGATGACGTTTTCGTATTTTTTTTACATGAAAACATGTGTACTATTTTCAATTTCATTGTTGCAGCCCCTCCACTACAAATTTTCACGAGCCGCCACTGGTTTGCGTATAACAACGTTGGCGTATATGTCGTTGGCACACATTGATGCGAGCGTACAATCTGGGACAACTTCCGAAATATGTACATAGTATGATAAAAATAAATTATAAAGCATTCAAATGTATTTGATTCTCGTTAATCATACGATTTTGAACAATGTTGTAGTTTGCTGGATGCTTCTGTATATTACTAGCGTCGGTGTGCGTTAGCATAATGTGCGTTAGCGTCGTGTGTGCAAGTATCATTTATACAAACGTCCGTTCACCCGAATCGCATCGTCGCTTAAAATGTTTCAGGATTTTCAAAATTGTAATTCTATAATTTAATATTTTGGAAAAAAATCTAATTTTTTTCCATTAAAATTTCATCAAATCACCCAACACACGATCAAAACACATTTTCAGAACATTCCGCCAAAAATCCAACGCTAAAACAAAAACTCCAGCCCCCACACCGAACACGCGGAACTACAAACTCCACAAAAAAAAAAAAATTATCACTCCGTCGCAGTGGTACCGAACGTTACGAGTGACGGGCTTGACCTTGCCCCGCTATTTCCCTGCACACCACAACCGCCCGTATTCCCAATTAACCAAAAGCGCAAACCCGCTCCCTCAATACCCCCCCTACGGCACCGCGTCGCCACCGAAACGGCACCGGAGCGGCCTCGGCGTCGTCCCCTCTCCGGTTGGCAATAGTGGCGCGTGTCGCGATACAGTCGCGCTGTGCCGGCGTCGCACCGGTCGTCGCAGCCCTCCGCCCCCGGGGCCCCTAGCGCTCCGCCCCCGGCGCGCCCCCCCCTCCCCCGCAGACCCCAGGGCCCTCGCCATGTCGGCCGAGCCCCCGGCGGACGCCGCCCCCGTCGACAGCGAACCCCCGATACAGGTGCGCCCCCATCTCCATAGCATCATTACAACAGCGTCATATATATATATTGACGTTTAGATTATACTATGTCGTTTCCCGCCACGGGGTCCCGCTCCCCGCTCCCCCCGCCGGCCGGCGTCGCCTCGTCCCTTCGGTGTGCGATGCTTTAATAATCGAATAGAGTGTGAGTGGAGTGGTGTGGAGTGTGTGTGTGTGCGGGGGGCGCGCGCTCCGGGGGGCGCGCGCTCCGGGAGTGTTTATTCGAGGCGCGGGTGGCAGCCCTGCGAAGCCAAACGTCAACAGGCCGCGCGCTCTCGCTTTGCTTAATGGCGTGCGGCCTTTCGGCTTCCGTATCCGCTTTGGCTTTAGAGGGAAACGATGCGGGTTTCGCGTCGGGGGTTTTGTGTTTGTTTACGTTTTTTCGGGTGGCCCCCCCCGCTCGCCCCCCGCGGGACCCCCCCTCGTCTCGGGTGCGCGTTAATTATGTAAACATGCGGGACGGGGTCGGAGGGGGGGGAATGATGTTCGTTGATGGTTTTTTCGATTGGTCTTCGTATATGGCATATATAATTTTAATATTTTTTTTTTGAAAAATGTAAATACGATATCAACAAATGATTAATTTTTAAATATATTCAAATGTTTTATTATATAAAATAATTCGAATATTAATTTTTCAGATATTTAAATTCGCAACACGATCCCAATTTATGATAAGCAATATGAGTTTTGTAAAGGATAATTTAAAAAAATAAAAATAAAAAAATTGTATAAAAATTAAATATTTTGTGGTATTTTTGGGCATATATAATTTAAATATGTTTTTATGAAAAATGTAAATACGATATCAACAAATGAATAATTTTTAAATATATTCAAATGTTTTATTATATAAAATAATTTAAATATTAATTTTTCAGATATTTTAATCCGCAACAAGATCCCAATTTATGATTAGCAATATGAGTTTTGTAAACAAAATTTTTTTTTTTAATTGTATAAAAAATAAAACATTTTGTGGCACTTTTGGCTTATATGGCCTTAGCGTGGCTCCCTCGTGCATACTAATCACAATCGCTGACATACAGTGAGATTGTAAAGCGCATCTACACTATTTCAAAATTTATAATGAGAATTAAAATAAATATATTGAGTGTTTTTGATTGAAAAATGCAGCTTTGGTCCAACTCCTTATATACAGTTGTAAAAAAAGAAAGTGAAAGTAAACATAAAATTTCAAAATGACTAAACGTTTGGACTTTTGACTGAGATAACACAAAAAATCTACACAATTCGACAACTGATGATTTGTATATTTGAGAGTAACGGCCACCATGGGCTTGTATAAGTCAGAAGTACCCTATGCACAAATGTTTAATCTTCAAAATTTTTTTCGTTGCTAATTTTTCAGAAATTTAGACTCACAACACAGACCGATTTTGATTATCGATATAAGCTTCATGGCCAAAAAAATTCTAACTAAAAAATATTTTTTTTTTTAAACGATTCATACATGAAACAGAATATTTTGTAAAATTTCACGATGTAATATTGTAACAATTTTGAATTTAAAAATATTAGCAAACATTGTAACATCTAAAATACGACATGAAAAAATTTTTTGAAAAATGTACAATTTTTCAAATTGCAGGATGAACCAAAAAAGCAGTGCGAAATGTCAACTGAGGATGAATCTTCTCAAGATTCTAAAACAGACGCTGTCAAGGAAACGAAAGATAATGGCGATGTGAAATCTGCCGAGGACGAAGGTGACGATAAAAAGGATAATGACGGTATGTTGGTTTTATTTTTCTTAAATCGACGACATCACAAATGTATCGATGAACGAAGAATTCTTATTTTTAGACGATAAATCGACAGAAAATGGGAAACCCCCCATTGAAGAAGTAAAATTGGAAGAAATTAAAGTAGACACAGAGAAAGAACCAGAAAAGAAGGGCGAAAACGGCGAGACTCACGAAGACGAAGACGAGAAAAAACCTAATGACGTAAAAAAGAAAACAGTTTCCAAAAAAGATGTTTGTGTTTTTTCTAGAACGTTTTCTCATAACAAATTATTAAATGTTTCTTCATACTATATTTATTTTAAAACAGGAAAGTGAAGCTGACGAAGAAGACGAAGAGGGCGAAGAAGAGGAGGAAGAAGAAGAAGAAGATGTAGAAGAGGAGGGAAAGCCTAAGTTTGTGAACTTTTTATAATCGAATCCTAATTTTTTTACCGATCCAATATTGATTGTTGTTTTTCATAACAGAGAAAAGAAGGCGCCCAAAAAAGAAAAGTTGAAAAAGGAAGGGGAAACTGATAAGGACGAAGATGACGAAGAAGGCGAAGAGGAGGAAGAGGGCGAAGAAGAAGAGGAAGAGGAAGAAGAGCCTCAGCCTAAAAAAGTCAAAAAAGAAGTAAAAAATCTTTAATTTTAATTAGCTATCCATATATAGACAAGTCTATTTTTCCATTTAATTCAATATTTTTATTTTATTTAGCCTACTGAACCACCTGTGCCCATACCGGCTGGAAAAGGCCTTCCACTGGGTCATATTCCAAATGTAGAAATTGCAATATCGAGGTTTAAAATAGAAGATTTGAAGTTCATGCATCAATTTCTTTATAATGTATGCATTATTTTTGTATCGATTATTATTCAAAGTGCGATATGTTTAATTATATGTTTTTTAATTCTTATTTTAGCAAATTTGTCGTACAAATCTCATTAAGCGGAATATTAAAAAGTTCAAAGGCTACGAATTCGATAAGGACTCTTCCGACTACAAGTCAAAGATTGACGAAGTTTTGAAATTTGAACCTAAGCAACAGAGAATGCTGTGTGAAATGCTCGACTTGGATAAGAGGGGTAATTATTTTTTTTTTTTAATATTAATTTGGATTGGAAAATACGAAACATCATTTTATTTATTTTTTTCTAAAGGTTCGCCCAACGACTTGGCATCTAGAATTGTTGGTTTTCTTCTCCTCCCTAAAAACTCTTCTCCACACGCTCGCGGTGCTGTCAAAGAAAGACCTGTCGCTGATCACGCTACGCCAGGAGGTAGACCTCGAAGAAGTGCAGCTGTAAAATTCCACAATAGAGGTAAATATTGAATAATTCCTAATTATATCAGTACTAATACAAAGATCGAACCTCATTATCATTTATTATTAGGTTACTCAGATGAAGAATATGAAACGGACCCTGAAACCAAGGTGCGTGGACCCAAAGTAGCAAAAGATGATTCTGGCGATTCCGACGTATGTTTTCGTTTGCACGTTTTAAGATATGATGTGTCTATTTGATTTTAATGTTTTTTTATAATCGAATTTCAGGGATCTTATAATCCCAGTGGCTCCGGTCAAGACCCCGATTCAGATTTCGATCCTACTGCTGAAGAAAGCGTTGGCACTGTTCGCAAAAGAGGCAGACCAGGTCGTCGAAGCTCTAAGCCGGGCAAAAGGCGTGGACGTCCCAAGAAAGGAACAAAGGTATATCTATTGTCACCATTGGTTTTTTCGGCAGTAAAAAATACAATCTCATTTTTTTGTATTTAGATCGTGTCTAAAAGAGGTCGCGGCAGAAGACCAGCACAGAGCGAATCGGAAGACGAAAGCGAAAGCGAGAGTGGATCTGAACAAGGCAGCGATTCCGACAACATGGACTCAGACGTAAGTATTCGAGCCGTTTGAAAATTGATTGTTCCTTGAAAGTTTTGGGGAATCGCTTTCGAGGCGACATGTTTTGAGCTTTAATTTACACTGTTGGTCTGTGGCTAACGCAGCCTTTAATGCAGGAACCCCCGAGCAAACGCGGACGCGGTGCTGTCTCCGGTCGAGGTAGAAAACCAGGAATTAAGAATAACAAAGCCGTCGCCGTTAAAAGGAAAGCCCCTCCTACACCAGGTAAGAATTAAATCGGTGAAAATAATCGAGCTTGTTTTTGTCAAAAATAAAACTGATTAATACGATTTGATAGTCAAAAAGAAGCCAGGACCAGCTTCACTAACCAAATCCAAGCCCGGTCCAAAGAGTGCCACTGGTAAGAAACGTAGAGCGTCGTCGTCGGAAGACGAGGACTCTGAGGGATCTGAAGAAGAAGAGGGTTCAGAGGAAGAAGAAGGATCCTCGGAAGAAGGCAGCGAGGAGGACGAACCCATCTCATCTCAGCCAGCTGCGAAAAAAGGAAAACATCCGCCAACTGTAATTTAACTTTTTTTTTCCCATTTTTTTTTCATTCATTTTAGAGTTGATTGTAATGTAAGTATGATCATTCCAGGACGAAGAAATAAAGAAATATGTGAAACAAATCTTAGAAGGAGCCAATCTCGAAGAGATAACGATGAAAACGGTGTGTAAACAGGTGTATAGTCATTATCCAGATTTCGACCTTGCACACAAAAAGGACTTCATCAAGGCCACCGTCAAATCGGTAATAAACAGCGATGGATTCCTTTAGTGAAAACATTGCGTCTTTATATTAAAAAAAAATACGTATCGTTTTAAAAAAAAAAAATAGATATGTATTTTAACGATCGCATACATTTTATTTTCGCTTTTGTTTTACTTTTTTCTTTTTGTTTTCAGTGTATTTAAAAATCTAAAATATAAAGTTAAAAATATATATTATATATGTATTGAAATGAAGATGAGTGGCTTCCTAGAATTAAAAATTTATATATATAAAAATAAAACATCTAAAAAAAAATACCACATTAGGCGCTCAAACCATAAGGTACTCTATATATGTATATTAGATATATATAAATTGCCTTAATATTGTTGTCAGAGTATATTGCACGCGACTGAATATGTTTATTTTATTCTTTTTTGGTTATCGGTAATGTGGATGTTTGTTTTCTTACGATTCGATTAATTTTCTCACAATTTCGCTAACACTCTTATCTATTTTCTTTTCTTTTTTTTTTTTTTTTTTTTTTCATTATTCACTGTAATTTTTCTATATGAATGATAAAATTGGTGGAGGTCAACAGTATTTAGAACAAATTTGTTTCACTTGTTATTTTCATTAAAAATATTGTGTACTTTATCAAAGCGTGATGCATTTCAAAGTTCGATACATTAATTTGGAACGAATTTCGCTTATATATTTTGCATTGTATCGGTAATTAGATTAGATTTATATATCGTTTCGAATCACAAGTGCTGATGCCACTAGTTAAAACTATTTTAATCGTAGCTTTGAATTATTATATGTATTATTTTGATTTTAACATATACGTTTTGATTTCAGTTAATATCATCGTGAGCTGTCTAAAAATGCGCCAACATATACACCCACACACAAAACAAAAATTTGATTCATAGGCTCGAATAGTTCATCACTAAAAAAAAAATCAAAATAATTAAGGATGGATTTAACAACACATTCATAGAAATTTTAAGCTAGATTTAAGTGTAATCTATATTTACCTTTACATACTACATATTAGGTGTAACGTTAAATTGACTATTATTAGTAGTGTGACAAGAGGGGGATATCAACAGCCGATTCAACGGAAAATAGTTGGCGAGATCAGTTTAAATGAAATTGGAAACGTTCACGGTGTCAAGTCAGTGTTCTTTAGATCTAATTGAAGTTTTGATCAAATAGCAATTCGCTGCATAAAAAACATATATGTATAGATGGGATTAAATTAAGGGGTAAATTGATTGCCTTATTTACCTTTGTAATTTTTTATCATCTCGTATGATCGCACGTTTTTATTAATATTTGTTTTGTGTAATTTGGATATTTTCGGCAGCCGATCGAACACGAGACCGTCGCTAATCTTAACGCGGTAAATGTTAATGTGTATATTTTATTATTGTCCCTTTTCGGCCATCATCATATTGTTAATTCTATTGAAAGCTATTTTTATTATTATTGGTTTCACATAAGGAAAAACATGAATTTTTATTTGGTCCCTACTTGAAAATTTGAGTAGCTTGCATGTACGTTTTAGAAATGTTCCGATGAGAAATACATTTTATAAAGTTTATGTAAATTGATTTTTTTTTTAAATAAGCATATAATATATTTTTTTTGACTAGAACTTAAATATGAGTTTTTAGAATGCTGTATTCTCATCGATTTTTTTTTGTTTTGATATTATCAACATTTTTTCATATGTATCGAACATGCTCGTGTATCTGTACATATGTCAATAGTGTGGAAAAATGTTATAGGTTTTTTAAATAATCTCTAATGATTGATTTTATGATTCCTGACTAGTTTGTAAAGGTGAAAAAAAATAATTTTTGAGCACATGTTGAATGTTTTCTTTTTTTTGTGTAAATCTTAAGGAAATAAACTTCATTGAACATTTTTTATTTTATTTTGTTAATCGATTGTCTTGCATGAAGCTAACAAACGTATTTCCAAACCACTCTAATTCGCACCCCCGTTCACCCTTAAAAATTTTAAAATCGATTTATATAGAAGCATCGATGTACAATAATAGTACAAAAAAAAATATCCCATTCGGTTAAGTGTATAAATTTACGAAAGAAAAATTGGATATTTTTTTTATTGAATCCATTCGTAGCGCACTCTTCTGCATTTCTGCACCGAGTTGTCTTAATGTTAACAACTGATCGTTGTCAATTCAAAGCCCACTCGCATTGTGTGTGTCTATCGAGATTGTCTCGTAAGTGAAGGTATTTTTGTACAAGTATTCCTTATTTTACGAAGCCAAAGCGCGACTGTATCCAATGTACGGCCGGCGGCGTCCTGATTCAAGGAATTATTGTAATATATTGTGAAAATCTCAAGCATGCGGTTTTTCAGATCGGATCGGACGTTTGAGATTTCCAAACCGTTAATTTTAGGCTTTCCAAATCTTGACCATAAATTAAAAATTATTGGACGTTGATTGAATAGTCAAGTGTTTGTAAAAAGTAGTAGAATTACTGTAATTTTTCGTTGATCTAATATTGAATGTGCATTTTGTATATTTAAGGGTACGCATTGTAATATTTTTTCCGGTAGATACAAAAGCTTATAACTTTTACATAAATAGTGTAAAAATTAACAATGCAGAATGATAGAAACCTTTTTTACTACTCTTAAATGTTTTTGAATATGTAATTCGTGTACAAACAATGGTGTTGTCGAGCCGCAGCGAGGTTTCTATTATATTTTGAGCCATTTTCCGTTTGAATATTATTATAAAGCGATCGATTATCAGGAATATTGTTAATATACAAAATGAATTTCTATTTTGTGATAAAAGATGTGAACCATCAACAGAGACATGATGTCGAATGTAAATTGTACATTTTCCATATATTCCTTTTTTGTGACGGAGGTTTTTGTGCTATTATGAATTCTGTTCAGCATTGAGTCGTTAGTCAAATTATTAAGATGTAATAAAACTAGAAAAAGAGAATCAATTCATTCAATACGCTATTTCGTATGTTACTTTTCTTGTAGTTTATAGTCGGATGGAAAAAATATATAGGAACATGTTGAATTTTTGTTTACTGGTGTCAGTAGATATTGAAATTTTAATTTTTTTCTCATTGTCAATGATACGAGCACGCCTTTGTAATAAGTGTGAACGTCGGCATGTACGTATCATGAATAATAATATATTTTTAATATTGTACACTTTTTTTTGATGGTCACTGTTTTAGATTCCAATACAAATCTTATACTCATGTGAGAGAGTAATGATTTTGTCATTTTTTTATTATCATCATCCACAATTCCCGATTTCCATCGAAAGTTTATCATCGGTAAGTATCTTTAAGGTGAAATACTCGAAAAAACCAACGTTTTTTAAATAATATATTTATTAAAACATATCAAGATTCACATTTCATATTCAGTATTTACGAATATAGCGACGTTTCTATTGTGTTCTGGAAAAACTGATAATTCCGCTTGACTTGAATGTTATGGTGTTTTCAGCTGTTTAAATTAGACATTTAAAGAGGCCAGCTCTTTCTAAACTACACAAACTTACAAAACTAATGAACCATGTTCTTAAATTTAGCGTTATTTATTTTTTTTCATACATAGATTAAAGTATACATCAAACTATCACGTTAGCTTATCACATTTATTATGCACACAATATGTACTTGACACAGAGCCGACGCAAGCAAACTTACGATTCATACTTCTTATTATTATTAAGCAATTTGCTCGAATACAATACGTGAATAAATCAGGGTTCTTAATACATCATGGGTCGGAATTGATTCAATATATTGATTTTGGAATGAATAATCGATTACGTTTTTATATTTTTTACAATATATTATATGGAATGTAACTATGATTGAATTCCCATTTTGAAAAACCCTCGATATATAAAATTTAAGTATTGGATCTCTAAACACCAGATATTGGAACACTATTATTTAAATGACATAACAGCAAAAAATTTTACAACTTGAATATGAAACAATAACGATTTTTAAATTCAATAAACCTTACGATAACATCAATCAAATATTATAAATCAGCTTAAAGCTTCTAACCAAAATATTTTATTTACATACAGAAACTATTGATTATCACGATACAACGAGCTGATTATAATGATGTTGCTCTATATCAACTTAACGAATTATTGTCTACAGCTTGTTTTCATATTTAATTACAAATATTACATTAAGTATATAAGTTATGGGTAAATATGATAATATTTAATTGTTTCATTTCTAAATGTATCGTGTTTATACCGCCATTAGATTTCAAACAAATTTTCATTAAAGCATTTATAAGTACATTTGAAAATAATAGACTTTCGAAACATTTTTTAATCGGATCGAATATTAAATTATTGCTTCGTCTATTTTTTTTATAAACATTCAATGATTTTCTACACAACGTTTTTTTTTCAAATAAATATTACAATATAATACTAAGTACTTAAACATATTAAATGGATACAACGTTTGGCATATGTACACTAGAATAAGTTGAACATGAAATACAATTATAAATAATAGCGATAATCAATCGATTGTGGCAATGTTGTAATATTGTCAACGTTTCATTAACGACTGCACAAAGCTGCATCGCTGCGATTCGACATGAACTCCTCATCTAATGTATAGAAAAGTTTCTTGTCTTCGGCTTCGCTAAACAGAAGATTCCATAAAAATTTGTTCAGCATCTTACACATATAGCCAATGTCTCCAAGAAAATCTGCTGACAACTTTAGTCCTTTTGATAGCTTCGTGCTCGTCTATCGGAGATATACTCAATGCAAATCTCTGCATAAAAACGATTAATATGTGAAATCGGATACGATGGTTTATATATTATGTTAGAAATTGGATAGTCATACTTCTCTGAAAGTTCCTGGTGTTGAACATAGACGATAAATTGCCATAGCTGGTATCATGAGGACTGAGCTGAGAGCCAAAGTCCATCCGACCCATTCGGCCCACCACGGATACGTATATTGTTGATATTGCAGTGGTTGATGATACAATAACCCAAATATAACCACGCCCTGAAATCAATAGAATGATTTTGAAAAAATTATCAATTTTGAATTTTATAACATTTGGAAATTTGCTGACTATGATGAAAGATGGGCTTATGAATTTCCAGCATATTCTCCAATATAAGCCTGGCTTAAAACCGAGCATTTGTTCTACATCTTTCGAAAATTTATCCAATCCTATAACGAAAACATATATTTTAAATATTATTTTACTGATTTTTATCTACAATTTATCAGAATAAATTTTACCATAAAACCAAGACACTGCGAGAGCTTCAAACAGAGCTGAACACAGTAAAGATATCCCAGCCGAATACGTGTCCAACAAATGGAACATATAAATACCGCCCTGAAATGATACCAAACAAAGGATATTCAAAACTGCAATACTTAACACTTTCCAATTGCCACTTTTGACATATCATACATGTGCATTTTACCGGAGTGACATTCAAGCAGGCGATGCAAAAGGAGAAGCCGACCGCGCAGAAAGTGAACTTTTCCCTCGCATGCTTCATGTTAACGAATAATCCTTTGAATTCGTCCATCAGTCCAGTAATGACACATTCCAATCCTCCCATCTAATTCATCATGAAAAAATTACATTATAAAACTTCAAAATTAACTTTTGAAGTTTCTAAAAATTAAATCTTACTCCGGAATCAAGTCCAAGCATTATCAGCATGAAGAAGAAAAGCATAGCCCAAATACTGGCACCTGGTAAAGTAGCTACTGCTTCAGGATATACTTGGAAAACTAATCCAGGTCCTGAAATGTTATTATTATATAAATAAATTGTTTAAAATGAGATTAGGAATATTTTATTTTACCTTCCGTTGCTACTGAGCTTATTGGTACTCCTTGTTTATGAGACATGAATCCTAGATATGTGAAAATCACAAATCCCGAAAAGAATGAAGTGAAACAATTTACAGCAGTCGTGATCAAACAATCCCTAAACAATATAAATGTTTGTTATGATTCAATTTTTATATTAAAAAAATATATGAGATTACCTATAACAATTATTGTGGAAAGTATTATAACTGGCATATGAAAGATGCACTCCAAATCCTGCACCAACTGAATAGAATATTTGAACTGCAGCATCAACCCACACCTAAAAACAATCAATATTAAATCAAAATAATATTGAGTAGCACTCTTATGCGTTGATAGTATAACTAAGTATTTGGAAACTCTCATACAAACCCGTTTTATTTAAATACAAAAATACTTGTATCTATTTCATGTAGTAAGATATGAAATTCTATACATGGCAGGGACGTCATTTCAGATTTTTTCAAGGGGTAAGGAGGCCAAAAATTATTCGACATTTCTCAAAATTATTCGAACCCTTAAAATTCTAGGGGGGGGCAATTGCCCCATGCTTTCCCCCAAATGACGTTCCTAATACAAAGTGTTACAAAGGTCTTTAAAACCTCAAAGAAATGATATGTCATATTATTTGAAACATTACCAAACATACCTTATTGTTAGTTCAAACGTTCAAAGTATCATAGTTTTCGATTTATAAGAAAAAATTCAAAATCTCGCATTTGCGCACTAATAATACCAAAATGAAAGGTAATAAGGTAGATAAATCTATTTTTTTTTGTTTTTGTAATAAATATAAATAAAACTTTTATATCAACACAAAACTATTATATTCAAAACGCATGATTAGTTATAAAAAAATTGCTGAAGTAAAGGAAAACTAGAGTTTTTTTGGTATTTCTTGTTTAAAGATAAATGACCAAAGTATTCAATTATTTAAAAAAATATCTCTATTTAATTCGATTGATTAAACATTCAGATATCTAATAGATTTTCAAAATTATAGTACAAAAACGAAATTGAAGGAAAAAAAAATTTATCTCTCCGCGTTATAATACTATTGAGGGCTGCACACAAAATATGTATAATAGTAGAAAAATAATAATTTCGTGATTCAAATAAAAATTGGTTACGAGGTAAAATTATTTTTCCGAATTTTCTCGATTACCGGTCGGTCGCGGTTTCTCTGATAAATATAAACGCGTTTAATCTTATTTTATAATCTCACAATTAGTGTTAAATTTCCATAATATTTATAATACGAGAAAAGTGTTTAGTGCATAAGAAAGGCTCACGAGTGCTGTGAAATAAAGTGAGTGAAGTGAAATGAGTGTAATTTTCACGTGCTGAATGCTGAAATGGAGTCATCCGTAGAATTGCGACGGTCATCATAAAACTAATTCTCATTATTTTTGGAAAATATGTGATTTCATAAATGTGCCGTCATTGTTAGGTGCGTCCTTCGGTTTCGTTTTCGTACCTTAATTTTGAAAATCGATTACACATCTGAATTTTCAATACATCAATCGAAAGAGCTATAGAGATGTTATTAAAAATACTTGAACAAGCACTTACAAGCCTTTACTTCAGCAAGTTTTTTATAACTAGTTATTCAAATTTTTGAGCTTCGAATTAAACCTTTTACAAATCAAAAGTATTATGAAGATCATTGTCAATTGCCATATCACAACAAAATATTTAATTTGAAGTTAAGGTTGAATTTGGAATGTAAAAGTTGTAATCTATATTCTATAGTATAGAATCTATCATATATCATATTTTATTATAAATATATTTTAAAAGGATTATTTTTATACTGCTTAAAAAAGGATCATTTTGAAAATCCCTTAATTTCCGGTCCATGGTAATACCTTTATAGAAGTTTTTCTTCAAAATGCACATATAAAAAGATTGAAACTTATTCAAAATTCAATTTCTCGATTTGCACGGCTAATACAATCCGAAATGAAACATGCTCATATTACGCGAACTGATGATCCGTGAATAAAAAAGGCTCGGTTTCGATAAGGATTCGGCTCCTTTGAAGGGATTCGATCGTATAAAGGAAAAATAACGAAAGGAAACGACCCTATCTCGGTTAGGGATGCGATTCTTATTTCCTTCCCGCGAGGTTACGAGTTTTACGCGCGGTGAAAACTTCTCGTTTGCAGTGGTGTGAATTCGCTGGAAATTAATATAATATTGTGGGTTTTGTATTTATTAAACAACTTATTCAGAAGCCGTAAAAAAGGGTTTTTAGATGTAAAAAAAATTGTGAAGTAATTGAGCTAATACTTTTGTAAAAAGTATGACGATGAAATGAAAAATTAAAAAAGACTGGACAAAAATATATCGGTTTCTGAATGATTCAATTATTTGAGTATGTCAAAAGAATAATAAATGAAAAATTTATTACGTGAAAGTTTCAATTTCAATATGCGAGAGTATCATTCAATATTCGATTAGCGACTTTTTATTTAAAGAAAACTTCTAGTTTATATTAGTGAAAAAAATAATATATGTATTTAATCAATTGATATTTGATAACAATTAATTATCTCAATTAGAAAGGAAAACACACAAAGGTTGGTGTTTCAGTAGGAAAATAACATCTATTATAACACAATACTAATATAATACAATTATCTTAATTCGTCAAACATGTAATTTGATCTCGTGAAAAAATAATAAATAAAAATATAATAAAAGCTATCGTAATGGCCATGTCTCGATGTAATGTCCGGCTCAAGTATATTGTTTGAAATGCTTTTTTTTCTAATATTCTTTTTGATATAACGGAAAAAATTGATATGTGAGTTTAGTTTCAAAACGCTCTCATTTTTTCCACAATAAAGATACAGTATACTCTCGATTATTCGGCTGCGCATCATCCAGTTTGCGGATTATCCGTTTCTAAGAGAAGACGAAACCCTCGAAGAATTTAAAAAACGCGCGTTTGAGAAAGCCCTAGACATCTGGCAGGAGAGATGGGATGTGGCTGTGACTGGTCGGCACACTTACTCTTTCTTTCCGGATATCAGGCGGCGTCTGAGTTACACGTAGGTCGTGCCCGATCACTTTGTCTCGCAATATTTGACGGGTCACGGCGCGTTCGCTGCTAAGCTCACGTATTTTGGTTTGCGAAATGACCCTCACTGTGCCTGCGGAGAAATTCAGGACCCGGATCATATCCTGTGGTCCTGTTCTCTGGCAGAAAATGAAAGAAAGGACTTGTTTTCCGGGTTTCCCGACCGTTTGCCAACTTCCAATATAGATTTCGTTTCCTCGAAATTCGCCTTTCGTGCATTCTGCACCTTCGCCAAGAGTTCGCGGAAAGACATATTTCGTTAAATTTTCCTCGCCTGGCATTCCGTATGCCCCCCGGAAAGCAGTCCTTCGCGATTGCTTAGTTAAATTAAATGTAGAGTTCCCAATAAATGTAAATGTGGCGCCCGTAGTTTCGCCTAGTGTTGCTGGTACCCAGCTAAGCCGGCTCAGGAAGCTGGCATAGAGTGGGGTGCATGTAACAGGCGAGATGGTGGGTTCTTATCGTTATCCGTGTCTAAAATATATTCAATTACTTTTTTAAATTTAATTAAACTATTGTATTTTTGAATGAGAACTCGTTACTGATGTGACATAACATAGGAAACAAACGGCGTAATGTAAATATGTGTTGTACTTTTCGTTTGGATATTTACGATCCAAACTGTCGAACTTCCGAAAAACATGCGCCACAAGCCGATTTCGACAGCTAATCTTTATATTTTCTGCGAAAATTTTATTTCGCCTTATGCATTTGTTAAGGATTCTGAAGTCACAAGTAAAAATTTCGAGAAAATGAAAAAAAAAATTGGTACATTCTATTTTTTTGGTACATTCTATCCGCCCGAGGACCGCGCGAAGATCGCCTTTTTCTGAGCTTCACTCAAATGCGATATTGCGCTTTATGGAATACGAATTAAAACCTATATTTGAATAATTTTCGAAAGTGAAGTGCGGATGCAAATATAGGTTTTAATTCGTGGTCCATAAAGCGCAATATTGTATTTGAATCTAGCTCGAAAAAAGGCGGCTCTCGCATGGTTCAGTGGGCGACAACCTTAACCCATTGTTTTCTATGTAGTTCAAGTCTTTTTTATGCGAATTTTTTATATGCGACTCTCCGTGGAACGTATCTATCGCATAAAAACAGATCCAAATGTATAAAGATCTTCAAAATACTTTTCTAGATCAAATACATGATAAAAAAAAGTATTCAAACTCAAATATGAAATAATTTACACCATCTATCAATATTAAAAATATCATCGAACCAAAAACACACCATTCATCGATCTAACAATTCGCAGAATGCGCATTATCTATTTCATTGAAAAAAAATTTGAATAGGCAAGAATTCATATTGTGCAAACGCCATTTTCCCGATCGGCCATGTCTCTTTTCGAGGGCGAACATCCACGGCGACATTCGAGCTCCTCTCGCACGCAATACAATATTTTCCCTCGGATATTCCGCTTTGAAGTATTATACGAGCGGGCGGCCATTATTTTATTGCGCAGCGGCCGGCACAATGGCCGCCCGAGAATTTCCAATCGAATTCCTCGACGGGGCCGTTAAAAATCCCCGATATTCATTACGGATTTGTATCGGCGCGATGTGGTGGTTGCGAAAAGTCGAAATATATTGTATTATGTACGTTTCGAACGAGAAATATCGAAGATCCTGTTCGGCGTGATGAGGAGGGCGAAAGTGGCGAAATCCCGCGTTTCCGCCATGTTTTTTTCCCGTTATTGTTCATTTCGAATTTATTTCCTCTCTTCGGGGGCTATCGAGTGTTAACCTGTGCGGCCAGGTTTTTATCCCCGCGGGAAATATGGCCACAAAAATGAATATACGCGTTCAAAAAAATGTATGTTTATCGGATCACTTTTTCTTCGATGGGTTTTTTACCCTTTTTTCCGATTCGATAGAACAATTTTTTTATTATTCTAAGAGGATTTTTTTAGATGAAAATGCAGTTTATTTATATTATAATAACTATTTTTTTAAATGAAAATTAATGTAGAGTGATTAATTGAAACTCAGGTCTATGATACTTTGTTTATGTTAGTAGTTTAAAGTTTTGATGCATTAAAAATAAGATTTTTTGCAATAATTAATCATAAATAAACACACCTGGGTATCAGCAAGTCGAGCAAGTTGAGGTCTTAGATAATATGCAATTCCTTGAGCAGCACCAGGTAATAAAAGACCACGAGCCAATAATAAAGATAAAACGACATAAGGAAGAGTAGCTGTTGCCCATACCACTTTACCTAAAAAAATAAATAAAAAAATAGATTCAAATAAAAAAAAAAAAATTATTATTAACATACCAGAAGATTTGACGCCTTTGAACAACGACAAATACAGCATGCTGTAAACTGCCAATAAACACAAAACCAATTGCCATTTAGGCAAACCAAGATCGTGTAGTCCGGCAGATTTTTGCATTTCGAGTACAGCTCGACTGTAAAAGTTGAATGTATACATTTTCCATACATCATTTGTATCATATAATAAAAGCTTAACTCACTGGAAGAATTCAGAAGCTGGCGTATATTTGTTGAGGGGTCCTAAAGATTGTGTGATGTTCGACATTGAATAAGTGTCGTTGAAGTTCAAAGATGTGGAATTGTCATCCATGCTGTTGTCCCAACAACTGTTCGAGTTCCACGTGTTGTTGCAGTGGATCCATGGTAGTTCTGAAGTTGCTGACGATACGAGGAAGTATAGGGACCATCCTGGAAAAAAATGCATTTTCAAAATTTTGTAAATATCAATCCGAATCATAATAATTACCGATGATGACGTTGTAATAGAAGGATACGTAGAAGGCAACCATAACAGCGCAAAATCCAACACCTGTAAAATTTAATATTTTTCATAATCGAATACAATAATTTCTGTTAAATTGAAACGATTTTATACCTTTAAATAGTGGGCATATTTTCCATAAGGATATAGGACCTTGGCGATTGAACTGTCCCAAAATCAGCTCCATGTAAAATAAAGGTACTGCACCAAACACCAACATCAAAGTGTAAGGAATAAGGAAAGCACCTAAAACGTATCGAAAAGCACCTAAAATTTTTAAGAAACCAAACATTTAAAAATATATAATAAAATTTTCATACCGCCACCATTTCTATAGCACAGATATGGAAACCTCCAAACGTTCGCCAAGTCAACAGCAAATCCTATTATACTGAGGAGGAAATCGGCTCCAGTTCCCCAAGTCTCTCTTCCGTCATCAGCTGATGGATTATCAACCGATTATTAATTAAGAAAAGGACTATTCAATCTTTAGAGAACAATACCCACGTTTGGGATCCGGATTCTCCATAGTAGCGTCCGTTATTGATATCACTTGAGAAGTGTCTTCACCTTCGCCAACTTCCCTCGTCTCTTGGCCACTTTCTGGAGATTCGGTGAGGACTACACTTTGGACTATACACGAGTCCTCTTCGACTTGGACGAGCAGCTCCTCTTTATAAAGAACACCGTCAATTTTGGATCAATCGATTAATCGGGTTCAAAATATGGAAAAATGCTTACTTTTAGGGTACAGGAGTGTGTTCGCCGATCCGTGGTGCTTCGAAGGTTTGTGACGACCTTTTAAATATACAAAAATTAGATTTAATGAACGATTCGAATGATCCTCGTTTGATTACATGTCCATGTAACATTATATGCACGTAGATTCATCAAATATTTGAAGATAATGCGTCGTCCATTAGTAAGATTAGTTTTGCGTACGAAAAATACGTGTGGATGAAAATGATAAACGTATGGCGTATCAAAACTGAAATACTACATTACATTTTGTATATGATAATTTGCATTTTATTATGTATTAATTATTCAATCATGATTGATGATAATATCATTTTTTTTACTCTTATGATTAATACAGAAGAAAGATAATTAACTTGATATATATTTACTGTACCAAGACAGGTACATCCATATTGTATTTCATGATTCAATATATTAATTTATCTGGACAAAAAAAAAACAAAGTAAAGAAAATTTTCGCGAATTTCCGAATAGTTTTTCCGCACAAGTAAACGTCCACAATCGCGTTCAAATCCCATCATAATCGCACACAATAAATACAACATTTCTAAACATGTCGTCAAAGGATAATAATGGCAAAGGAAAAGGACATTTAGTCGTACGTATTTCGGATTACGACAAAGCGTTTCATTTCATTTTATTTTTTTTCCATCCCTAACTCAATATGGCACAATAAACGCACTTATATTATATCGAGCCGGTTGAATTTCAAACGAAGCTCGTACCTTTGATTGTTTATCATTACCCGTCGTTCTCGTGTTCTTACTATCGTTTTGATGGTACAGAGTGGTCGAAAGAATATATGTATATGCATATGTTATAATTCTTTTAATATGTATATTATATTCCGTATAGTAGTTGTGTGAATTGAGGTTAATTTTATGATAAGTATTTTTTCGATTAGAAAATAAATAATGAAATTTTTGTGACAATTGATTGATTATTGTTATAAAAATGTTTGATAATTCAATCATTCATTTAAACTCATTAAGACTTTCTCGTCATCAAATATCCGAAAGTAAAAATCAAATATCTGAAAAATATCTAAAATATTTTTCACTGTAATGGACATTATATAAAGTGCATTTGATTATAATGATTACAAAAACAAAATATATTCAAAAATTAATTAGCATCAGCGACTTGAGCGACTCGAACGACAAAATAAAACAACAAAACGGCTGTAACAATATGTTCAAATCGTCATTATCGAAACAACGCATTTAATTTTAAATAATTAATTTAAATATTATATTTGATACATCCTATGTTTTTTCCGACACACTGTATACGCGTATTGTCATCGTGTATAATAATACGTATATTCTTCGTTTGAATAAACGTTTACGTGGCCCAAGTTTTCAGGTTTGGGGAAAATGGGATGAGACTTCTAGTACACAATTTAACGGTCTATTGGGCTGCTCGTCCGTCCGCAGTAGTTGAGGATTTGACAGGATCCAGTGCTTCTCAAACTATATGACAGAATCCTAGTTAGTTAGAATGGGAAAACTAGAGATAAACATAATAAAATGGGTCCATAAGGAAATAGGGCGATTTGAGAAAATTTTAGGGTTTATATAATATATAAAATTTTTGATGTTTATGAAAATTTTGTCGTTTTTGATATGATAAAAATAATCAATTAATTCATTAATTGATTTTAATCGATGTTTTCAAATTAAAATGTGTCCATTCATCAATGCATTGGTTAAAAGCATAAAAAATGGTCCAACTTATAAAAAAAAACCATTTTAATAAAAAAAAAAAAAAACAACGAACATTTGAGAATCTCTTAATCGAAAAGTATTCATAAACTCACTTCTTAGTGGGACTCTTCATAGTTGAACGTCTCACATACGCAATAATTCGCAAATATGCGAATCCCCTTCACATCGCAAAGAAATCTCGACGGGGACACAATATACAAAAGGATTCCCTCTCATTTGATGCTGAAAGTATTTTTCATGCGAATTTTATTTTGCCTACAGGTACAAAGTGGTCGTGGAAATGTATAAGATCGCAACACGAGCCTATATACGTATAGGATTTCAATCCGAAGACCGTGAACAGTGTCGGGATTGAAAAAAGGGAAGTTGTTCGTCTTGGAGTGATTTTTTTTACGTTTTCCGAGAAAAAAATGACGATCGAAGATGTTTTCCGATTCGTGTGCAATTCGCTGATTGTACCCATCGATCGCTTTTGATGTATTAGTGTTTTGCTAAGAGCTTTGGGGAAAATTCGAGATGGGTTTTCTTATTTGAAAAATTAAAATGACGAGTCTAAAAAGTGATGATAAGAATCGAGTCAATCATTCAATATTGTAGGTGTATTAAAAAATCTATGAAATAATTATGTAATATAACTTTTCTTTGCTGATAAATTGTGTCTTTTTTTTAAGGAAAATTGATATTAAAAAAAGTACTTAAAAATTTTCAACGATGATTTATAGGGCTTTTAATAAGAGCTTTGAGAAAATTCGTGATGGGTATTTGAAAAATTGATATGAAGAATTTAAAATTTTATATCGATCTAATTATTATCGTTTAATTGAAAATTGATTTGAAGGGAAGTATTCAAAAAAGAAACTAATAATTTTACGTGTCAACCTATTATGTTGTAGATCAAATATTGTTGATGTATCAAAAATCAATCTGTGAAATAGATGTATGATTTTTTTGTGTTTGTATGGTATCGTTTCTGCTCGAGAAAATTTATATTTGAAAAATTTTCAAAGAAAACCTATTGTTCGGTTTCGATTAAAATGCTTGACGTATTAATGAAAAAAAATATTTCATCAGCTACAAAGTATTACGGATTTTTTACAGGTGTGCCAGTATCGAGTTTTTAGTGAATTTCTATGAAAAATTAAATTTGAAACGGAATGGATATGAAATTTTCTTCCTTTAATGACTGTTTCCATTTTGTAGAATAATGTGATTGTATTTTTTTTCTTATTAACTAGTATTAAGTACATATTTTCATATCGTCAAACAAAGTTTCGTGTACATATAATATTTTATAATTGTAGGAAATTTTGAAGGTTAAAATTTTCACATCCAGTTAAATGTTACGAAATGGGTGAAAATATTTAACTGACTTATGAAATTTACTTAATATTATTTATGTTCGCGAAAGTATTTGAAATTGAAATGTTTAATTTGCTAAAGATTCAATATACATACATTTTTATGTATGTAAAATAGTTACGAATAAATTAGAAACAGCGAATTAATTTCGATTCAGAGCATTGAAACTTGTTAAACTAAATAAATATTTTTTGCCTATTTTATAAAAAATATAATATTATTATTATTATTATTATTAATATATTTAATTCCTGAATTAAAACATTTCATTATTAAAGACATAAAGTCCGCGAAGTCTAACAATGTCACAATTTGCCATTTTCTTCTTGGGACAAAATTAAGTCATATATAAAGTAAAGAATGGTGAATTAAAACTCACAATTTTAACATTGATCAACTTTCAAAACAATTAGTAGATTATATAATGCATTTTTTATAATGCATGCAATTTTTCTCAATGATGAAAAAAAACCAATTTTTTGGCTTCATCCGAATTGGCTCTATACAACTACTTACCCAAAAACCTTATTAGTTTTTCCCAAATATTCCGAATCACTACTCGAAAAAAATGAATATATGGCCAGGGCCGGCTCGAGGGTATATGACGCTCTAGGCAGATTGATTTTCAGTGCCCCCCCTCCTATATTTTACAAATATTTTTCGATTTTTTTTCGATTTTTTTCTAAACATCAACACTTTTCAAAATTATTCGAAACTTTTAAAAATTATTCAACACTTTTTAAAATATAAATTATAATATTTCAATTTCATATAACCAAAAAGACAAAAGTGAAAACGGTGCAAAGCGCCCCATTAACTTTTGCGCCCTAGGTAAGTGCCTACTCTGCTCCCCATTTGAGCCGCCACCATACATTCTGTAAGTTATACTTCAACCCCATTTCTCATACCTTAAAATCCATCCACTTTAAAAAAACCTTTACAAAACTCATCTCAACACCCAAACCCAAATATTTAAACAATCCCATCGAAATCCTTGGGGGTCTCCCTATACATTCCGAAAAGTCCCTCCACGACATATCTTAAAATACTTCAAAACAACAACCGCCAAAAACGACCTTTGAAAACTCATCTCAACACCCAAAACGAACCCCCAAATACCATCGAAATCCTCACAAAAACTCACCTTGGAGCATTGCACCTTGGGTCGTGAGGGCCCCCGAGGCATCCAGGAATGCGCCCCCGAGGAATCTCATTTCGATCCGACGCCCTCAAAGACTTTATTAAAAAGGACCCCTCGCGGGGGAGGGGCTGGGGGCCCCAGGGGGGGTGTCCGCAAATGGATGCCGTACGCGTGCCTATATGCCCGTACGTTCGATCGAGTTCGAATAATTATCGTTAATTGAATTCTTCGATACGTGCCTATATGCCCGTACGTTGTGTTTTCGAATAATTATCGTTAATTGAATTCTTCGAAGTTTTGTTGTGTTTTTGTGTGCGGGAAGTCGGTTGTATGGAGTGAAAATGCGTGGCGGTCTCGCGCGTTTGGAAGTGAAACTTTGTATTGTGGATCTCGTTGAAAAGTTTGAAGATTGGTCGTTTTATGAATTTTAAATGGTATTTTTGTTTTGGGAGTTTGTCGTCACTTATTTTAATAAACATTTAATAAAAAATGGATAGAAGAAAGGTGTATATTGGTTTGTGTTATGATGTAAAATGCTTGATTTTTCTACTTTTCAAAAGTTTTATTTAATATATATTAATTTTCAGTGGTTTATCGTCTTTTTGTGAAAATTTTCCTTTAGAGATGATCAGATCTAGAAAAGTATAAAAAAAACTGAGTTTCTGATTAATTTGAAATGAAAAATATACACAATAAAATATATTCACTGTGAATATACATATTAATGAGAAAATTTCAAATGTATATAAATTTATGTGTTTTCATTTATATGATATAATAAAATAATTATTTGAAATTCTTTTTACACCAATTGTAAGTTGGTTTTCAATAAGAAAATTTTTCTCAATTCATATTTTTCCCATACACGAATAGAAACATACAATTTTTTTTCCGAATTATAATATGTGCTTCCAATAACTTTCTTAGATCGATAAACTAGTTTTACAATATACACACAACGAATATACATATTACTAAACATCTAAACGCTTAATTTCTCAATAAGTTATTGTCCAATCGATTGTCACCCAATTGACTATGTCTACAACTACAACAAATTCTGATCAATGATAAAACCATACATATTTCAATCACATTACGAACACCACATATCACGTATCCATTCATATTCAGCTCGACCAACACCTTAATTTTCCAATTCGAAATGATTTGTAAGAACTGTCAAACATAACCTCCTTAGTTCCTACAGCTACAACACGTTCAAGTATTGTACAAACTACGCGCGAAATTATTTTTTAAGAAACCTAATTTGCGGACTTGTAATACATTAGAAAATTTACTTTAAATACCAATAATGCATTTATATCTGTTAATATACAAACTTATCATAAATAATTTACACTCTAAGTAAAGGAGTATCCAAAATTTCGTTTAGTGATAAAATCATGCATATCTATTGATATTCAACTCGACCGTTACCTCAATTTTCCGATTCGCTCCGACAACAAACAAGACTACAAATCTAGAGAACAAACGATCGAAACGTCTAGAAGTCCTTCACTTTTCATTCGTCGCATTCCCCGCAATATTTGCTTGCAATAAACGGGAAAGCCCTTGCAAGAATATCGAGTTTTCGCTTCGCCGAACGCGAAATAAAATGTAATGTAATCTCGGCAGTTATTGTTTACCTTACGTGCAACCGTGATAGGAAATTGTAAACCAATAACGAATAACAATGGAAATTCAATTGTGGAAATGCAACGCTTCGAAAGAAATGTTTTGTGTTTGATGTAAACTATATTGTTGATTTTGTTTGTGCATTGTTGAATTTTAATTTATGTTTTATACGATGGATGTGAAATAACCTATCATTATCGAGTAGTGACTAGCTAGTCGAGTTACCAACAGTGGCGGATTTATTTTGCTAGAGGTTCGAGGTGTCAAAAAAAATTTATATGAATATAAAATATATATGAATATATAGGGCCGGATTTTTAACTCCCCTTCCCCCCCCCTCCATTACACATAAATCATTAAAATAATAAAATAGAAGTGCTGCAGATGAAGTTTCTATTGATATATATAATAATGGTCGATTTTATAAAGTAAAAGACAAATGGGCAATTTTAGAAAATAAATTTTTTTTTTGTGCAAACAAACACCTTTTATCTACAGAAAGTGATTCAAATTTCATTTTAACTATATTATGTATAATAATTCATCTTTTTTTAAATGGTAAGGGCCCTTACAAATTAGAACCTTTGAGGCGAAAGCTTCTACCGCACATACATAGGTAAATTCGCCAATGGTTAGTAACTAGTGGTTACCACAGTAATTGAGTTTGGTATATGTAGTCTTCCAGAGATATACAGATGAAAATCGCCTATTATACAAAAATTATGAAAACCTACTTTGATGTTATATTTTTCACAAAGCCGCAGTTCGATTATATTTTCACGGTCAAATATTTTATTTAGTTTTTTCAACGTTTTATATTTTTTAATTTCTTTTAATAAATCGTGGTCTATTGAGAAAAATTAGATTTTATTTAATATTCCCTAAAAAACAATTCGAAATATTCTAATTATTTTCTTCGATGTAAGTCAATGGTTTGACAATGAGATTGAAAAAAAAATCGAAAATTTGATATTGAATATATTCGATTTCATAAGAATTAGTTAATATTTAAATATATTATAGTTTCGTTTTAAGGTGAGATAAATACAAATTTAAGTAGATAAATACATTTTAGTTGTATCAAATAAATTTTCAACCAATAATATAGAATTTCCGTTACAAAATATCTACATATTAAAAGCCCCTATACAAATTGGCGGTAAAATCAGTTAAGCCGATTATAACATACATGAAAAGCTTATTCTCTATAAAATATATATCAAAAATTAATTTACTAAAAATGAACAAATATGTATAGATAAAATTCAAACAAATATTCTATAATAAATACATTTTTTTTAAATTCAGCCTCGGAAAATTTTTCCGAAGAAATCCAATATTTTTCCTTGGCAGCATATAAAATTATCATAATATCGATAAAGTGCTGAAGTTATTAGGACCTTTTTGAAGCCAATAGTTGGACACTTAACACTTCGAATGTCTATAGCCTTTGTGAAGAAAAATTTCTTTCGAAAGAGGTTTAAAGTTTTCCGCAGCTTTGAGAAAAGAGCTTTTCGCCTAATAGAGCGAACGCTTTTGAATTATCTAAAAATTTTGTTCCAAATATCTATTTTTTTAATATTAATACTAGTAAGAATATATTTATTAAACTAATTAAATTTATCATATACATACATATTCGCATATATATTTTTAGATTTAATTAATAATAATCAATATTCAATGTATTATGATTCAAGAATTTAAGTTCCTTCTCGATTCTATTAGAAATATATCTTTTTTATTAGAATTAATTATAAAAAATAAAGAAAACTTATCTCTTGAAAATTTCATTCAAAACATATATTTTTACAAATAACCAAGAGTCTGACATTGACCTCATCAAGAGTCCTATAATTTAAGTGACAATGCATTAAAAAGAGTGAATGAAAAAAGTTCGAGTGATTCCTTAAATACTTCGAACTTCAATACCGGAGTATTCCAACTAGGAAAAGTCCAGGGATTCTGTCAAAAATTATCTTTCGAAATCCTCAAACTCATCTCGAGGATGACTTATATTCGAAAATTTCGCCATCCAACACTGCATTTTTTTATTCCCGACACAGAACTCCTTATTCATAACCACAATCAATCAAAACCCCCTTTCTACAAACTCCCAAACATCCAATACAACCTCAATCCAAAACCAACTTCGAATTAATCAACGAAACATACAAAAAATCTTATTTTCCAACAATCCAATCGGCTTCAGCGTAAACGTAGACGCAAAAGAGCCATTTCGTTCACACGGAAACGCGCTAATTAAGCGCAAATGATATCGGCTGTCCTCAATAGGTTAACTCGCGTACGAGCGGCGCTGGCCCGGGGCCCTAATTAAACATGAACCTTAAACGATAATTATAATATTATTATTCGTCGAGTTTTGTGCGTGTCGTTGCGTATTATAATTATTATCGTATCGTGTATTGCACGGTCTTTCTATCGGTATAGGGTGGTTAGAACTTTTCGAATGTTTGTTGGGTTTTTGTGGAGTTGGAAGACGTTGTTGGTTTTTTTTAATGATAAGTAAATCAATGTAATCGTGCATGTTTGAATTGCCGAACGAAAATGTCTGTATTTTTTGCCCAAAAATATTGCCCTTTGGCGCCAATTTTAATTTTTAGCTAAAATTCACACCAAAGATAATGTCTGCAGGATAATGTCTTATCAAACAAATGCGATAGGTTAAGTTAGGTTAGTTTGGATCATATTCGTGACAAATTGTATAAAAGTAGTGCATTTAAAAAAAAAAACAGTAATATTTTGACTGTCGAACCGATGATCGATATAAGAAAGATGAACCGATATAAGGAAGGTTAAAACTTCATAATTTTTAAAATCAATACAAAATGTCGTTTTTTTTGTTCATCAGTGGACGTACTAAAACGGGATAAATCAAATAATTTTACGAAAACGACGGGACAAACGCAAAACACGAAAAAAACGGGACTATCCCGGCCAAAATGAGACGTATGGTCACCCCCTCATAAAATAAAAAAAATAGTATTTTAACATGTGCTCTTATAAATAATAATTTAATTCGTCAATAATTTTTTACCCAACAATCTCTGATTAACAAACAATATTTAATCATATCAATCCATCGATCGCCCCATTTGTCCCTAATTCTCAAAAACTGAAAATATGACACGCTTTTCCATAAATTTCAATTTTTCAGGACGCCCTACACGAATTATATTCAAGTACGAATACGGGAAAATCTAGTAGAACAAAACACGAATATGCGGCAGTCGAGAATTTAATATACCCCATTAAGGAAATGAACGGACGAAATGTGATTAACTTTTTGTTGCCTTCTGTCCGTCTCGTTGTCTGTTTGTCTATGTGTGTATCTGTCTCTGCTCATACGAGCAGAAAAGCTTCCATTGATGATTTAATTGTTCTTTTTTCGTATAGATCCTTACAAAATGGCTTATAATTCGTACCCTTGTGCGCTGATTAGTTTTATCTCCTATATTATATTTCGGCATATATTTATTCAGGATAATTACAAAAAACCTATTTAATTTAATTTATTTAATATTATATGGATACAATTTAACTGTGCATTGAAAAAGTATAGATTGTGCCTAAATACGAATTACTTGTGCATTCAAATAATATACGATGTGCGTTATTTTTGGTGCATTAAAGAATCTCGTATTGAGCATCATTTTATTTATAGTGAGTGCAATGAAAAAAAAATTGTGCATTACAAGTGAGCATTAAAAAATATGAAATGAATCATAGAAAAAATAGTTTGTGCATTGAAATAATCAAGAGGTGGCCACTTTGCCAGAGTAAAGTTTTCCTACAATTCCTATTGACAACATAATACAACTTTCAACGTTTCCTTTTTATTAAAATTTTAATGTAATTCAATTTAAATTACATTTTAATAATTTGGTCCATTTTGATTTTATCATGAAAGTTATGAATGATGGTCGTGCGGTCGGTATTTCGCACTATTCGCATTTGCGGCGTTGCCGATCTTTTATTTATATTCGATCTAATATAGGTTTTATTTGTTTTTAATGAACATACATATAATTTTTCAGTGATCAAAATATTTTTTCGAATACGCACATTTCAACGCTCGCGCAAAATGCACCCATATGTTTTCAATGCACACTAATTTCATTAAACGCACATTTATTTTATCAAACCCACGTTTAAATCGTTCCCACATTTTACATTTCCCCAATATAACATCAAAAGCACCGAACAAACCAAAACATTTCCCCCCCTAATTGACAATTTGCATCGCCAACCCCGACTTATCATCAACCCATCACCGATGGTTCGTTGTTTGTTTGTTTGCTCCTCAACCGTCACAATTTATATTCGAAATGTGTACACGAAAGTCAGACTTGAGAGCAATAAAGGTGAAAGTGGGAAGGCCTTTGTGCGTGGATATTTGGGAATCAAGACGCCCCCTTTGTGACCGGCGGCCATTGTGGTGTGCAATAACGAAACTACGTTTCGAACTCGTGATGTCATCGTTTTTATTATATAATATTGTATTTTCGAGGGGGAACTAGGAGCTTTTTTGCGACGGAGCTTTTAAGGTTTGATATTGTGCGGCAACAGGTCGGCCCTCGGTGCTTTTGAAGCGTTGAAGCATCCGGGTATTGGAGTTAAAAAAAAAACGAGTTGTGCATTTGAATATTACGTAAAATAAAAGTAGTCAAAATCAACATCAATTCGTTCCAATTGAGCATAATATGTGCAAATGAATCTACAACTGAATGGAAACGTAAAAAAGACCCATCAAATTAAATAAAATAATTGGGTGCGTGGTTAGAAGTTAAAATTTGTTTACATGTACTGTAGGTAGTGTATAGAATAGACGAAATGAAAAAAAATTGGGATTTTTTTATAATTGCATCTTTTGATTATGATGATTTTTGTTGTATAATAAAAATATACATTACCGACTGTGTATTGCCCACCCATATTTTTTCAATATCACTTATTTATTAACAAATTTTTCACTCAAAATAACTTTTAAATAATAGATAATATCATTTTGAATAAATTTAGATAAATATATATGATTATAAGTGACAAAAATATTTTTACGAATTTTTCTAATGGAAAAAATCCATTTTTCGTTTTCATGCGATATTTTTCATTTAAGTTAACAGAATTCATTTATTCTTTAATTATTTTCTATTAATGGAATAATATTTATACAAAATATACATTAGATGTTTATTTTGCTTTTAATTTTCATACAAAAAACAGCGTTTGAGTTTAGTATGTGTATTATAGTATTTCAATGCTTTGAAAGTACAACTTCATATAATAAATTGGATTAAAATGCACAATTAATAAATTCAGCTTCGTACGGAATTAAATAGGTTAATATAAAAAATTTTCAATATAATATGTATGTGATAAAAAATTGGTAAAACCGCTTATTTTTCTAAACACATACAAAATTTAATATAAAAATTCTAAAATAAAATAAATCGAATTCACAAGTTTTTCTTCGAAAATTTTTCTTAATAATTATATCTTTCGATTACGATTTTTTATATTTTATTTATAAAGATCACAATAATTAGCCGATCCATTCCCTAATAAACCGACAAACTCCAGAAAGTTTCACTTCGAAATGTTGAGATTGGCGATGATCGATCATCACCCACGCCGGAAGGTCTAATGTTCGACGGTGGTTATCATCTCGAAACGCTTTCAGGCTTTCACGTCTCCTGCAGGTCGTTCATGACGCACTCTGAAAGACAAATTTATCGCAGAACTCTTCGTCGCCCTTGAAAATTCTTCAGAATTCGGCGAGGACGGTGTTTTGTGCGAGTTTGCAGCCGAACGCTTGTGGACAATGTGGACTTTGCTCGTATATTCGTTCGTTCGTAACGACTAAAGCTATTGTGAAATTAAGAAATGGTTGTTGGAGATTTTGTTTTGAAGTATGGGAAAATTTCGGGAATTTGTCTCGGAAATGTGAAGAAAATTGGGATACACGGGTCACTACGCGATACCGAATATTAGTAAGTACACCCATCCTCTTTCTACCCGATGCGTTAAAAAAACGTATGGTGATCATAAAAAAATTGGAGGCAGATTCCATTAGTATGTTTGGGCGGAACTTCCAACCAAATATATTTTATGGAAAATTTTCATCACGTGATATCATCAAAAATGCAACGAATTTTTTTATTTAATAACTATAATTGTATACTGGCCTGCTTCGGATCTTACCATTGTGGCATAATAATACATTTTTTATACCGCATTAAAGTGTAAAAACAATGTAATATAAGAGGTTCTTTTATTTGAACTGTGTAAAAAAAAACATGCAAAAAGAGTGTTGGGTGTACAAGATGGACCCTGAAAGATTAAAGGGTTTGGAAAGTCTTAACTTGTTCATTTTTATTTTATTTTGTAACAGATTATAATGAAACATTTGTAGATTAAAATGACTGCGTGTAATGTCTAGTAACGAGTAAAACTCATTGAGTTTTTTTTTATTCTAGAGAAAGATCAATTATTGAAAGAAGTCATAAAATATTATCGGTATTATCTTCAAGCTTCAGTAATTGATCTTTCACTGGAATTAAAAAACTGAGTGATTTTTAATCATCACTGAATATTATATGAAGCCATTTTAATCTTCAAAAGATGTTTTATATATAACTCATAAAAAAATAAAATAAAATCGAACAACTTATGACTTTTCCAAACCCTTCAGTCTTTCAATGGCCAACAAAAAACCTCAAAAAAAAAAAAGATTTACCTGAACTATACGGCGAGCTGTTCGAAGATCCATACCCATCATCCAAACCAGGATTAGAGCTGGAAGCTTGACTGCATCCACCAGGTGTTCCATGTTGTACTTTGGTCTTATCTTCATTCTTCTTATGCAGATTGTCGAAAAAACTCGACACGAGACCCAATTTCGGCCTCGTCTTGACAGAAGGAGTACCAACAGCCACCACTTTCGTAACATTGGTCACAGGATCGTACTTAACAGCCGTGATTCCTCCCGGACACGGTGTCTCCATGGAATTCAGAATGTGTTGATGATGATGATGATTTACAGCTGGCGAAGGTGTCTCCAAAGACGACGATCCTGAATCGGTTCTTGTAGGGCCACGAAGGGGTGGCGGTTCTGTTATGGAAATGGCGTCTTCGGCGCCTTCGCCATTTTCGCGGACTCCTATCAATTATGAAATGGAAGTTTTAAATATAAATAATAATAATTTGATACGCCGCGGTCTTAGGAGGGTTAATTAATTATGTCAATGTGTCTCTATCGTCACAGGAAAATAGCATTGATGCCAATGTTAACTGATATGAACGCGTTATAATTGCTCGCGCGAAGAAACGATGCCAACACATTTATTATAATGAGGACAATTGACAGGATCGTGGTACGAACGCAAAAACGCATTCGAAGACGCGAATTAGTGCGACATTTTATTGAAAACGCATTCCTGCGATGAAATCGAATTTTACCGTCACGTTTTTCAACGTCTGAACGATGCATATTATTAATTTTGTAATGTGCTTTATTTTATGTATCAAAGATTGATTTCATTTATGTCTTATTATTTTGTCAGTAACTAAACACGTACTTATATGGTTATTAATTATGTATGTATAAAATTAGTCAGTTAAAAAATAATAAAAAATGAATTGTTGGTTGAAAGTTTTTTTGAACCAAAATATTATATTTAGATAAATTCTGTAGAGCTTTAAAACAATAGTTTTAACTTAATAATGCATGGCAATCCAGAATATTTACAAATTGTTAATTTCTTCGAATTACTAATCATTTTATATAAACTACTAACCGTTCAATTTATTAAATGACTATATAAATACAGATCAGTGGCTGCTAATCGTTTATAAATTATAATACTTACTGACAACTTTTATACAATATATTACAGCCAATTATTTTAATTTACTAACCAAATAATACAAGCCTTATTTATAAATTTACTTAATCAACTAACCATTAGATTTATTAAAGTACCAAATGTCTCTTTCACTTGCCAATTTATAATACAACAATTCGCTAATGAGTAACAAATTACTCTTCGACTAACCAACTTTCATCTAGTTAAAATAGCTTAATTTGAATTTCGTTTATTTTTAATTGGAACATTGAAATGGCACTTATAATTCAAAATCCACACACATTATTTAACGAACAATGCGATTAATATTTAAACAATTACATACCTAATTGTATGGTTTCGGCAAGTACAGGTCCTGCAGCCTCCGCCCTTGCAGGGGCAGAGTCTCCTATGGCGTTACCCATGACGTCCAACTCCATGGTGTGCGAATAACAAAAACGCGAACGATTAGTCCGAGTCCTTTGAAAGGTTCATTCTGAAATTGTAAAAAATATGATAAGTGATACATAGCCGGGGCTATTTGGGAAATTATTAAAAAAAAATTGAACAAAAACAGAAAAAAAATCGAGATAGTTAACGTGAATTGGGGTGAAATTCATGGTGAATATAAATGTATACATACATACATATATATTTAATAGTATGAGGTGATACTGAATGTACTATAATAGAGAAAAAAATATATAGGCACACGTTCACCGTGGAGTTTCACTCTAATAAAAAATTGTAGCATTAGTAAAAAATAATATTTTTAATAATTTGTTTCATGGATCTATAATAAAAGTTCTTTGATTCTTTACATATTATATTATATTATTAAAAATAATAATTCCATTATTATTAATATTATTACTTCCATTATTTTCTTACTTATGTACATTATCTTTAGAATTTTATAATAACTCACTAGTACGATTTGTTTGAGGAAAATTCCCATTTAAAATATAAAACGAAAGGAAAATTTTACATTTTCCCACAAATTTTATCAACTCTTCAATAAGTGTTTAACGTATCGATTCACAACAAAAATATGCATATCATTTACAAAATTCTATTCAGTATCTTTTACAAATCTAGCGCTGAAATTTTCTTTAAAATAATTTAAATTTTAAATTTTTCCAAAGCAGATACACTTAAAAGAAAACTCGAACGCTTTTCCGCAATACCGAAATCAGCGCTTTTTTTAACCGTCCTATTTTTACGTCCATTCGATTCGATAATTCGAAACGCGGTTGTAAAAGAAGCCCTTTTCCCCATAATCCTTCAGCTCCTCGAAAGCTTTCAGGAAAGACTATCTTTCCAGAAATTTATTTCCGCGACGCCTCCTCGATACACAAAAGGGGTAGGAAAACGACGACAAATACCCAACAAATGATAGTGAGAGTATAAACGAACGATTGTGCTTGTTGTCGTCGTTCTGTTATTCAATTTTTTTTTAATTAAAGTCGCGCGAAATTTCAAAATTGAATTTTTTCGGGGAAAGTTTCGCTTTTGCGGGATAGAAAGTTTCGGTCGGATATTTTAATATGTGCGTTAGAGTTTTGCTCTTTATTAATGTTATCAAAATATAATATTTTATTATATGTTGTTTTTTATTGAAGGTTATTTTATTTTACAAGTTTTACACTACAAATTCAACTTTTTAAACTATAAATTTTACCTTTTGATTACTATGAACACGGCCTTTATGATAATACTAATCGATAGTTGGATTTGAAATTTATAAGATTTAATTTGAAGTTTAAAAGGTTTAATTTGGAGTTAAAAAGATTTAATTTGAAGTTAAAAGGTTAAATTTGAAGTGTAACCTGTAATGAAAATTCATTATTTATGTAATATTTTATTTATAATTAGTGATTCAAATTTTGTTCATGTTTTACTTTTTCAGGATGAGTTACTATTGTCATATAACATGCATATGTACATTCACGTTTACGCTCACTATGAGACCTACCCTTATTTCTTGATGATATAAAGGCACAAAACTAAACAGACTATATCGAAAAAAATTACATATGCAAAAAAAATGATTAGCTTTACTGGGTGAAAATTTTGTTAATATAAAATAAATAGTTTTTGAGAAAAAAAAATAAAGAACATTTCTTTCTGAACTACTTGATATTATAATACAATTATAATATATACTCAATCAAAACGTATTATTTACAATAATTAGAGTGTCAAAATTGCATTTCATTTTGATACAAGTTTTAGGAAAAGACTTAATTAAATCAATTAAATCTTCTTTAATTAATCTTTTTTTATAGCAAAGTCAACTTTTGGGAAATCCATTTTATATAAAAATATATGTTTTGAATTTTTGATGAAATGGAATGGCTGGATAAAAATTTGCACCGTTCTTTGATGGACACGAGGGACATCAATCGGATGCACAAATATGCAGATTCGATTAGGATGCAAATGTTGCGAAAATCGAACCGTGCTAGAACGAGTTCGAACCTATTAAAATTTCATATGTCAGTGTGCGGTGACCATGTATAAAGAGAGACATGTTCTATAATATTTTCACACAAAATGTATTTTAGATTAAATTTTATTTATAAAATTTTCAAATGAATTAACTAACATTTTATATTGTTTATTCATTAAATTTCCGGTGTATAAATTTTAAAAAGAACAAAATTCATATGTTCAGTGGTGTATAACATATTTAAAGATTTTTTCAAATATATAAATGTGGCATTTTTTTAATTCATCAACAGTGACAATTTAATTTAATTTTTAATTAAAGACCTCTCTGTTGATACAAATACTTATCGTGAGGCCTAAAGTAATCTTGTTTTACGGCACGCAATAAAAAAATCGTTAACTTTTCAGCGTTCCCGATTAACGTTTTTGAAAAAATAATGAAATTTGTTTTATGAAATAAAAAAAGTTCTATAATATTAAGTGTAGTTAGTTAGTTGCGAATTTTTAAAGTGAAAAGTGATAAGCTTTTTATGAAAAATTTTGGAGTAATTTACGAAAATAGGTAAAATCAATCATTTTCAGTTTTCAAAAAAAAAACTTACAATACAAAAACGTATAATGTAGAATATATGATTTAAATTTAATTATAATTATTATATTAATACATCACAAATTGTAAATTTAATTAAAAAGAATAGATTCTAAGCGAAACCTAATTAAGCTTTTTTACAACAACGCATGGACACGTTGATACTTAAGCCGATTACAACTCCTTCGCAAACGTGAAAGCTTTCATATTCTGAAAATACTCTACTGAAAATTTGCTTAGAATACACGTCGTATAATTGACATCCAGTCAATGTGCATATGAACAATTGGGACAATTGCACGTACACATGCGCGAAATCGTTACACCCAATTTGCATGTAAACCCGATATTTGATTTTATCCCTGCGCAAATTCCATTTATATTTCATATTCAAAATACGAATTATTTAATATCGATTTATAACATTTCAAATTTTTCATATCAATAATTATATTTTTATATTTGAATTGAAACATATACATATATGGCTGAACTATGTACAACATACTCGTACAAGCACTTTCTCATATTGATAATATATTTAAACGAGTGATAAGTAAATATTTAATTTTCCAATAAGTAAAGACCTAGTTTTCCAGAGTCAAGTTGCAGTATCCGGATTTCAAATTTATAAATTTAATCACTAAATTATATTGCGTTACGTTATCTCTTGATTTATGCGATATTTAATAAACGAATTTTATTATAGAATCAGAAAATATCATTAAAAACAAATAATATAATACAATAGCTCATAAAACGGATCCATTTACATACATGATCAATCTGAATCGTTTAATCAACGTCTAAAAATCGTGCTATGTGGCAATTTGGACCATCACTGTGCACAACGCGTTGTCACACTAATTATCACGCTTTTTTTCACCCGCGATAATGTAAAATACGTGTAATCGATGACAAATTCACGCGATGCCTTTTGCAGTTTTTATGTTTTTCTATTAATAAAGCATGTTTTTCTATTTTTGGTGGTCGTTTGTGTTGGTTTTTCTGAAATTAATGTGTTATGAATAGTTTTGTTTTTTTTTTTGGAAAACGTTATCTTCCGTTATGAAATTTTTGTTCGTGTTCGATTTCGCTATTTTTATACGGTTTTGCTTGAATAAATTTCGTCGAATTTGTCGTTTACGAAATGATAAATGTTTATGTGAAAATTAAAATATTTTTGAAATTAATTCGGGGAATAATAGCGCATTTATGTTTGTAAAGCTCATGAAATAGTTTCGATTTACTAATATTATACAATACAAATTGAATACATCGTATTATAATCATAATTGATTTCTATTCATTTTCAAATTAATTAGTTGAGACGATCAAATCAACGCAATGCTCTAAATAAATTTTCTGAATTTGAATTCTTTAAAATTTTCTTTCTTTTTCCATGAAAATGGTGTAAATTAGCTGTGCATTGAAAATATATAGATTGTGCCTTAAAACGAATTACTTGTGCATTAGAATAATATACGATGTGCATTATTTCTGGTCATTAAATAATCTCAAATTGAGCATCATTTTATTTGTAGTGTGCAATGAAAAAAAAATTTTGTACAATATAAAATGAGCATTAAAAAATATGAAATAAATAATGGAAAAAATATTTTGTACATTGAAATGATCGAAAGTGGCAACGTCGCTAGAGTAAAAGCTTCCTCCACAGACAATACAATACAACTGTCAACTGTCAATTTTTTCTTTTGTTAAAATTTTATTCAAATTAATTTTAATCACATTTTAACAATCTGATTCTATTATAAAAGTTGCGAATAATGGTTGTGCGATTGGTATTTTGCCCAGTTTTACGGCGTTGCCGATCCTTTATTTATATGCATTCTAATTCATTTTAAGATACATATATTTTTTCAATGCTCAAAACATTTGTTTTAAATGCTCACATTTCAATGCACAAAATGCACACATCATTTTTTTAAAGCACAATAATTTTATATAACACTCGTTTAAATTTTCCCAAAAAAAATACAAAACATCCGTCTATATCAAAAAAGTCTATATCGGACATAAATACCCGCATAAAAAGATAGCGACCACATTAACGATCAAATAATAATCCGTCTAATGCAAATTTAATTTCCATCATTATGCAAACGAAACTTCAAGACCGCGCCGCTTTTCCGACATTTTCCCGGTACGGCATTGAAAATTATCGCAACTTGAGACTTTTCTGAATTCGCCTCGGAATAGTTTCGAGTTCGGCCCTTTGCACGGCCAGGGTGGAAGTCATCGAAAGTCAGTGGCAAGTGTGTCATTGTCAAGATCGGAAATATCGATTTTAGGCCTCGAAAGCCTTCCGAGGGAATGCAAAATGGAGAAGGTCGGATTATTTCGGTGGTGTCTGATGCTTGTTAGTAATAAATAATGATTTTTGTGCTATTTAGGAATTAATATATGAATATTTCGTTTGAAATGTGAATATTTCGGAAATAGAATGAATTTCTTAGTATCATTTTTGCAATTTGAAAAATTGAATGAATTTTGAATACATCCCATTAACTAGAATTGGTTTTTTGATGAAAATTAACATTTTAATGTATTTAAGTAATTATTTTAAGTGATATCATATTGTTTTGAACTTGATGTAGTTTTTTTTAACTGGTTTTTATCAATCGCAAAAGTTAAGCGATATCGGGCATAATCTTTACATGAACAGATAATCTGATATGACCAAGTATAGGATAATTAGATACTGGAAAATTGGGCACTGGTTTATTAGAAAATTAAACATGAACAAATTTAATTTGCTCGTTAATATATTAATAGAAATATGTACTCATAAGCATATTTTATTATTATGATTTTTTATTCCAATAAGATTTTTTTTTAAATACGGAAATAAAATTGATAAATGAAATATACATATATGCTAGTTACATTTTTATACTAATAAAATTTTTATAATAATATATAATATACAATGAAAATATTTGATTTTCCCAAAAGCTGGTGTCCAATTGATTGCACCTAAAACATTTTCGATATTCAGTTTTTATAGGGAAATTCTTTTCCATCAAATAAAGGAAATGTTAAAAAAATATAAAAAACAATATAAAAAATATGTTACGTAGAATAAGTGATGAAATTTTATATATGCATTCTGTCTAAATTCGTTTCAATTTCCATTTCGACGTAGCGTATTTTGGGTAAAAAAAATATAATATTTATCAGATAAACGTACGAAAAAGATGTATTTACTTTTAAATTTTTCGGTATGACGATGAAATGAAATGTTTTTTATTTATTTAGTATCTAATGAAAATTTGTCATACGCTGGGAAAAAAGCCATAAGAACGCGATATTTACGCACGATGAAATTGAATATTTACCTTTTCAAAAATTAGCTTTTCATACATTTCAAAAAGTCCGAAAACTCACCATAATCGTTTAAAACTGACGGCGAAAACATTTCAAGCAATAAAGCTGGAAAAATACACATTAAAATCCGATAAATTGATATTGAAATATTATATAAATCCATACAACATGCGACATACTTTTATTGAAAATTCTGAAATAGGTCATGGAAAAGCAGTTTTCAAACGTGACTCGTACAAAAAGAAAACGCAACAAGTTTCTGAAAGCCTTAGTCATCTCATTTAATATACTGATTCGAATTAATATAATCAAATTATATAAACAATTTATGATTTTCCATAGAACAGTCATTAGTTTTCGAATTGTTTCATCCCACAAAAGACGATCCTGAAACGTTCATTTAAAAAAAGAAACGTTCAGGAAATTGGGCGTAATTGAACAGGAAATTAAAATGGCGATCCGTCGTCAAACTTTTTAAAAGGATCGCTTTTTAATTATGAAATATCTCTTTTTTACAAGCGAAGTTCGCCGAGGGAAAAATCGACGTCGATGTTCGAATTATAAAAAAAATCGGATTTGGATATATACAAAGTTGTTAATATGGGGATTTTTGTTGTTCACACATAATATGGTGTCTGATTTGATTTTGCGGTTTCGATATATTTAGGTTTGGTCTGTTCGCAAATTAATTCGCGTAAAGATGAATGGCTCGATATTATGGGATATGAAATCTTGTACGGAGATACGTTTTTGTTATGAAAGTTGTATGAGGAAGAGTTAATAGATAATTTGTCTTTCGAACGTAAATATTTCATAACGGATTTAATAATATGATAGTACTGGAGGAATATTAAATATTCAGCGGGGTTGTTTATTTTTGTATTATTACAATGAAAGGTACATATTCGAAATAAAATATAAATATTTCGATGTAATGATGATTTCAAATAAGTTTTCTGTGAAATGAAAATATAACACATTTATGAAATGGAAAAGTTAAGTAAGAATATCAAACTAGTAAAAACATTGTGACGAATATATTAATTTTTTTTTCCGCTTCACAGTTATATAAAATGAATGATTATTTGTTTTTTTCCATTTTTAAGTGTAATCAACTTACGTATTAGGAATCTTAGCGATAATTAAAATATAATTTTTACATTGGATTAATCCACTTTAGCGCGAAATGTTCTCATCGCTTCATTCAATTATTAAAATTAATAATTTCATAATCAAGTTAGAATGACGTTTCTTATTAACTAATTGTAAGTTGAATTAAATTGTAATTTAAAAGAGAAAAAAACAACATATTTTCTGAAAATCAATGTTTTTAATATTAAAAATCTAATGAAAACTAACATTATCCAATATGAAATCAATGTATACTTAATATTATAATAATTTTAAAAATATAATATAATCCCAATTTACTACAAAATCAATTTTCTTACTTTGTATAATAAAATTCCAGAAATAATAAAAAAAAAACATTTATTCTCAAACACCAATATAAAAAAAATCATACAAAAAACATCTTTCACAAAAAAATACCCCAATAAATATAATAATCCGACAAACCGCGATTAATAACACGACAAAACACAATATAAATAATAAAGCATTCGACAAAATTATAATAAAATGTGTCGAGTGCGCTCGAACCTCACGCAACTTTGTTATTGGCAAAGTTAACGAAACGCCAGTTAATAAACTCGGTTTGAATTAACCCCGAAACGACCGCAATGTCCCTTTCAGACCCCGCAGTACAAATAGCCGCCTAAAACGGCTAGTCAAACACTTAAAAGCCTTGAGATATCGCTTTGCTCAGATCCGGTATAGTTTTGGTTGTAGATTTTATGAATTTTCATTTAAATTTTTGATGAAATTTTGTCGGTTTCACACTCAATCTTCTTTTTATACGGTGGATAAGTTCCAGAGATTAACGTGTAAAAAAAGTATGGTCATCATATAAAAATTGTAGATAGGTTCCATCAGTATGTTTGGGTAGAACTTCCATCCAAATATACTTTATAAAAATGTGGAAAATTTTCATCATGTGAAATCATCAAAAAACATTGAAATTTTTTATTTAATAACTATAATTGTATACTAGTCCGCTCGGGATCATATCACTGTGGCATAATAATACTTTTTCGATATTGTGTTAAAGTGAAAAAACTGTGTAAAAAAATCGGTTCTTTTTTTTTAAGCCGTGTAAGAAAAAACCGTGTAAAAAGAGGATTGGGTTTGTATTCGGGTTGGTTGTTGTTTGAAAGGATTAAGGAAATATTTTGTTTTGTGTGAGCGAGGTTTTTAATTAATGCCAATTTCGAAGTTTACACGAGTGGTTTTTCATCGTAATCGGAAAAGTTTTGTTTTGAACGAATTTTTTTTGCAATGATTGTTGAAAATTAAAAATTTTCCTTAGAAATTTTCATATTTATTAAACGACCAAAAAAAATATTGATTAACCTCTTCATTAAATAAGATCATATCTTAATTTACTTACAATCGTTTTCCATCAAGCAACAATTTTCTTGCACTATTTAAATATTTTCAAAAATTAAAAATACAAATACAATTAATTTTCATAAAATTTAATATAATGATATAAATTAAAAAAATTATTCCAATCATAATAAAATAAAAAAACAATCAAAATAAAAACATTATAAAAGACCAAAAAATTTCATCACACATAAAATTATTAAATACATAGAAAATCAATTGAAAAAAATTATTTATAATGATAAATCGTGATTGGGCAATGGCCGTGCGTTTTACATACTTTGTGTCGAAACGAGAATTGGCGGGAAAATTCGCGTGCGTGACGTGCGCGTCGGAGCGCGGCCGTCGACTGACTGCGGCCCACGTATAAACAACGTTCGTGCACGTCGACAAACACGTGCACAATGGCCGGACGGCGTCGCGTTACGGCCGCAAACGTCAAGAGGTTTTCCCGCGCTCGCCGGGCGGCCGGAAGCTCGCTTTTCGCGCCCAGGTCGCGATTTTTACGGTGGCTGTTGCTTTTTTTGCAAGAATTTGTGCTTTGGAATCGTTATCGTTTGTGAAATTAATATAGAAGGCAACGGGAAACGTTTAGTTTATAATTTTCCGAGAAAATCGCTAAAAAGTGATTATTTATGGAAGTGTTAATTGATGTTGCGGCCCTGATTACCAGGGCCGCGGTCCAGGACAACGGTGACTATTTTTTTGTTTTTTTGAGAAAATAAAGAACATTCAAAATACCTATATTAGTGCTCTGGAGTAAAAAATACATACATTGGAATCGTTATAGGTTGTGAACTGAATGTAGAAAGTAACGGAAAACATTTAGTTTATCATTTTCCGAGAAAATCACTGTAAAAGTGATTATTTTTTCCCCTCTTAACATATGTAGTATGTATATTACATCCCAATATAACAGTGTTCATTTACATCAGGATCATTTTATATGCTTACAGTGACCATATAATTTTTGCAGAAAATAAGGATATTCAAAATATTAGGGTTCTGAAGCAAAGTTATTTTTGAATTACTCTTGAAAAAGTCGACTCTCCTCCCTCCTTATTTCGATGAAATAAAAAATTTACTTTCAGGAAAATAGCCTGTTTTGTCGCACCGAAAATATAAATTGATATCTAAAAAAAGCAATATAATAAAATTGAATTGATTGATGAGCTGAATATGTGATTTTATCTCAAACTCTTTGGTAATTTTTTTAACTATTGCTGTTATCAAAAGAAATTACGTGTGGATTATTATTATTATACATATGTATTATTATTTTAGAATTGTAGAAATTAGTGTGATAAGGTTAAAAGATGAAAATTTTCTATATATGGAATGAAAATAAAAGTTTACCGTGCTTAAAAAGCTTTTTAGGATATGTAGATATTTTTTTTATTTGCATGTTTATGAAAAATCTTAAAAATAAACATTTAAACTAATAAAAAGAAGAGAATTTCGTTTTTCTTCTTCAGAAAGCATCAAATTTTGATAGATCGTTAAATAAAAGTTAACTCAGAAAAAATAAACAAATCAGGCGGTCTAACGAAATTTTTTTTACACTCGTTACGAAATTTAAATTTTTTTTAATGAAAATAATTTCAATATTGATGATCTTTTATAATACAATCTATTTTTAAAATTAAATAAAAGCGCTTTCATTTCATATTGAATATTGAACATAGAATAATGTACATATAATGAAGGAAACATTAACTCTTATTTCTGCAATGACAATGAAAACATACAAAAGTCATTTAAAATTGTATATTAATGAAAAATTAACAAAATTAACAAAAACATAATTAAATTACTTTTCATCGTGGAACAATTCAAACGACAAAATTTCATACTATAATAATTTGATTGAATATTTACATATCGTTTTCAATATTCAATATATAACTCAAATTTTCATTTCATAAGTCGAAACGAATCATCATCGGTTATTAAACAATTCAAAGTAAAACTTATTAACTAATCTGCTTGTTGTCAACATAAAGTGAATTTAACATTCGACAATGTCGTCAACATCTCAAAGCTTTAGAGAACTTCTGTATTACTTGGTCCACAACTGTATTGACCAACTGAAATGCTATATAATAAATGGAAGCTGAAATTCGAGAATTTCAGCTATCCGGATTTATTTAATCCTCCACTAATGCCATTAAATTTCATTTAATTAACAAGTTTCCGATGTGGCTTTTTTAACTTATTGTTAGTAAATCTGAAACGAGGTTTTCAGGTCATTATATCTACACTTTCATATATAAAGTTTTAGAAATGATTTAATTACTGAACAAAAGTAGCTAATGTCTTTAAAATTTTGTGAACGATAGATTAGTGATGGGCGGTGATTTTTGAAACAAATCAAAAATGATAACAAAATGAACTAATTGTAAAACATGACTTTGACGAACTAAAATAATTAAAAAGTTCATCGAAAAATTTTGGCATACATATTTAACATATGTATTGACCGTACTAATTATTGCTTAACTTCACCAATCAATAGATACATGAAATACTTAAATTCTTTACATTTTTCAACAATCAAAAATAACTTGGCTTTTATAGCACCGATTCCTACTAAAGTTAAGCAACAAGTGGTGTGGTTATTACATATATACTTATACCATTTTTTCAGTGACGGTTTTACTTTAGGGGCTCGAGATGTCAAAAATATTTGGGGCCCCTATAAATATACAGGGTCTCCTATAAATATACTGAGTCTCAAATATCCCCTCCCCTCCTATTACAGATAGAATTAATATCCCTCTCTGAATTTAAAAAATAATGACAGATTATACTAAAATTATGAGCCTTGATTTCATACACATTATATTTACTTCAAATGAAAAAAAATAGTATAATTTTATTGATTGGAATCGCTTATGTATAAAATATTGTTTTTTGCCCCTCCCCCTATGAAAAATCCTAGCTACAACCATATTTTATGATAAAATAAAGGAAAAATGGTCGATTTTAGAAAAAACCGGTATTTTTCTTCGAAAATTGGCATAGAAAAATTATAATAATTCATCAAAAAATTATTTTTCAAAAATGCTAAGGCTGCTTAAGGGGTCCTTTTCAATCAATAGCCTCCACTGTTTATAAGTTAATCCGCCACTTCACGTATTTAAGATTGGCTTTTAGTATTCATATTCAAACACAATCTTGTCTTGCAATAGACATAGTATGAACCAAACAATTTTTAGACCACTCCTTCCACACAATTTTCCCACGAAAACCCACAAAACAAACCCTCCCGCCGAAACCACCATACAAAAAATAAAAACCAACCACCACCCCATCTGCCTCATAAGTTCAATATCAAACAGTATTTAACCGAATTGGAGTGGGCGCTCGAGCGAAAATCGGCGTCGGGCAGAAGTGGCGAGGTGGTGAAGTAGCCGAAGACGACGAGGTGTGGGTAGAACTGGAAGAAGAGGAAGACGACATCCTCGAGAGCCACTCCACGCCTCGTCAAAGGATATTAAACATGCGCCGTATGAAAAGGCTTTGACGGAGTGCCGCGCTCGACGCCGATTTCAATTAGCGGGGCTACTTTGCGCCGATGGGTTGGCGTGGCGTGTGACGCCATCTTGGCGATTTCGTGATTCGGACGTTTTCAATATGGGCGTTGGTGTTTTGTGATGTTTTTTTTGGGGTGGAGGTGGTTTTTGGATGGAGGTTAGCTCATAGAGGTTGGGTTCAGCTTATAGAGGTGTAATTAGAGCAAAGGGGGCAGAGACTTTTGGGCGCCAAATTGACAAGGGCGAAAAAGTGTGGTTTGAAAAATGTATTAAAAAAATTATATTTATTTTAAAGATAAACTTCCTTTTTTATTATATTTGAAAATGTGGGGGGAGGGACAATATAATTTGTCGCATAATACCCTGGCTGCGCCTCTGTTAACTTATCGTGTCGATGTTTTGATAAGTTCGAAAAAAAATGTTATGATTTTATTACTGTTATATGATCCATAAGTATTTTTGATTTTTGTATAGATTTCGAATCTATTTCCAACTTAAATCTCTTTTAAAAAATCTCTTCTTAAAGGATATTAATAGATAGATGATGCTGTCAATTGATAGAAGCAATGATGTATGGTTAAACTTAAAATTGAATTTTAATTTTGACAAAAAATAATTCTAATACGTGTAATGAAAATTATCTTTTTTTTTCTATCAAACAAGAAAGAAAATCAAAAATTTTCTAATATTTTTACGAAATCACAACCCTTCAGTAGTCACTGGAAGATCTAAGATATATGTAATGGGAGAAATGGCGCCCAATTTAGATAATTAGATCCATTTTTTTTCAACTGATAAAACGTCTTATTATTGAGAAAAATGTGTGTCTGAATTACAAATGATTGGACCCCCACATTGCCAATTTCGTAGATCCACCCCATGAAAAAAAATCGAAGCCACACATCAAAGATCAATCAAAACAAATTCAGATCAAACAACAAAACTAAACAAACCCAACTTCAACATCAGAAAACGACACACTGTGATATTTATCCTCACTAAGGACATTACCACAACATGGACATGTCCTCACCCCAAGTCCAACGAACCAACTTAGACCGTTCACGTTTAATGGATCGAGTGCTCTTCCTTGACTTATTGAGATTTTCGAACGTCTCCATCTCCACCTCCCGGAGCATCGTCTCCACCTCGTCTCCCTCCGGCTTCCTCACCATCGTCGATCTTCCCCAAGGTGGTGCCGATGCTGCTCCGTGGCTGATGCCGGCGGTATTTATGATTTCCTCCACCATTTCTAATTTGAATTTCCCGAGGAATTCCTGCGGCGGCAGGTGGAGGTGCTCAGCTATGCCAGCGGCCCCTCCTAAGCTCGGAGACCACCTTACGTGACCCGAGATATATTCGTTCACGTTGTTCGAGCGGGAATTTGTGAGATTCTCAATAATTATTTTATTTTGTGTTTATTTAAGGGTGAGTTTTCAGTGGAAAGAATGAAAATGCAAGAATTTTTGTTTATATTACATCTGACTTGTGATATACGCTCAAGCTCATTTTGGGAATTCACTTTATGTTATACATATTTCTAGAGTTGAGTGGTATGTAGCGCAGTCAGGGAATGGATAGTTAAACTGACAATTTTCCTTTGGATGAAAATTGTTTTATTGTAAGATAGTTTCTATGTTGATTTTTTTATATGTTATCTTTTTTTATACAAAAGAAAATGGTTAAAATCTCGATGACACTATAAAAAGATTTCTATAAAAGGTATTAATGAAAGGTTTTGTTTTACAGAAATCAAATTTTGTAAATTCTATTGTAAGATAAGAATTACCATATATTTTTGGAAGAACTGCTAATATATTATATTTCCTAGCCATGTCGTAATGAAGATAACTTTCGAAGATTTTCAATAAAAATGCCGATTTTTTTTACAGGTTTGTATCCATCTTTAATCTCATTGCTCATCAATTCATTCAATCAAATAATTTTTCCATTTTCTTAATTATTTTTCTGAAAAAAAATTGCTTTACGCCTACTATAAAAATGAATTTCATTTGTATCAATAATAATAATAATAATAATAATAATAATAATAATAATAATAATAATAATAATAATAATAATAATAATAATAATAATGGTGATTATAATAATGACAATGATTATAATAATGATAATAACGATGATAATTATAATAATGATGATAATAATGACGATGATTATGATGATGATGATGATGATAATTCTGATGATGAAAATGATAATAATAATAATAATTTTTTTTTTTACAATCAAATTATTTCCTTTTACAAAATAAACGAGAAATTTAATTTAAAAAAAAAGAAAATCATAACCACACCGATTAAAACAATTTCTAACAAAAACATAACCTAACCAACTATTCCACAATTTTTTTATCAAATACATATCAGCCCAAACCGCACAACGTGGACCAATTGGTCGGCCCGCAAGGACGACCCGGCAGCCGCGTGTACGCCGTCAAATTGAACCTGTTGAATCGATGAAATTTTATGAAATTTCGCCTCAGGAATTTCACGGGCCTCGTTTCGGGTCGGACCGCCATTATGCGGACGGCATGAAAAGCGCCGGCGGTTTGTGCGCTTTGAAAGTAAGTTCCAAAGTGGAATATTGTTGAAAAAGCGACAATGCAGCGCTGAAAAGTCGCCGCTGTCTTCTGATTGGTCGGCCGGGGCCCGAGGTCACCGTTCGACCAATCAGGCGCGAGCTTGTATCGGACGAAGCGCGTTTTTTCGTTGAAATGTTATAAACGTGGATTCGTTTCGTGATAAAACGGTGATGAGTAACATTTAACATATAGTACTTGCGAATGATTGAAGTGCATTTTATCCATTTGGTTATTAAATTTAATTAATTGTCTGTGAAATATGAGCTACCTATTCAGAAGTTCCGTTGAATGAAAATTTAATAAATCAACATAACGACTTCTGAAATTATTTTTAAACATATACATACATTAACCAAAAATGAAAAGAGTTTTCCGACGTAGAAAAAATAAATCAACGAACAATCTTCTAATAAATAAAAATAATATTTATTCGATTAAAATATAGAAAATTTTTTAAATTAAAAAAAAATGAACTTAATACGTCATATCAAAATGTTCAGTAAGTATTATAAATAGATACAAATCTCTGGTCAGTATGTATTGTATTGAAGTTTTAAGGTTTTACTCTTCAAATTCAATTTTTAAATTTCAAATTCAACCATCAAAAATTATTATTAAGACCATTGTTATAGTAATCAATGAAAATTTCATTTGAATTTAAAGTTTAAAAGGTTGAATTTGAAGTGTAAAATCTGTATAAAACGATTAGATTTTACACTCAATTTTACTTATTATTCGATTTTATTTTTTGTATTATAAATTTATATAATCCTTAAATCATAATTAATTTTTTTACATATGTTAGCGTTTTGAACCCCTGCGAAAAAAAGGTAACTAATCACTGAAATTAAAAAAAATATTACTAAATTCACAAAAACGCTTTGTTCTTATAGAAAAATTCGAACCACTTCAAGAAAATTTTCAATATTATAGATTGAAAATGACGATTTAAACTTTCGCAGGGAAAATAATAATCTTTCGATCGAAATCGACGCGGCCCGCTAACCATTTTCGATAGTATCTTGATTAATTTCGGAAAACTTATTAACGAATTCTTAACGACGAGGTATGGAGATGAAGACGATGGAGTGAGGACAGATCGACTCTTCAGCGAAGGCTTTTTTTGTAATATTTTCAGATGGTATTGTCGTCCGGCGGATAATTAATCAAATAATTGATCAAATTATTAGTTTTTATCTTTTCGTCGATAAGTTCAGATTGAAATAATAATTATATGTTATTTTTAAGTCGAATAAAACAAATTTAATTTGAAAAATTTGATTGAAAAAACAAGATTATTTAATTAATAATGTTGTCTCAATTTTGGGGTGAACTTTATGGTGAGCATAAGTGTATTTTTAAAATCTCATTCAAGATGAAATATAAATCGCATAATCATAATTAGAATTCAGATGTATAAAAAAAAATGTTCCTTAGAAGTTGTTTAAACGATTTTTTACAAATTTAAAACGTAATTTTAGTAAACCTAACGATTATAAAAAAGACATAGAATATGTTCATAAAAGATTGTTTTTTGACTCTCTTAAAAAGCTGTAATTGATATCGATATTTTTTTAACAATTTTGTATTAAATACTTGATGTCTTCATATAAAAAAATCAGAATACTTTTAGAAATTTAAAACGAATCTACTAGATGATTCGATTGTCAACTTAATCGAAATGAACGACATAACCTAACCATACTCACAATAATTATTCATCAACTACCAGTAGCTCGATACGGATAAATACAAACAGGCAATTTGGACTAATTGCCATCAGCTTTGTGGCCCTAAGGCAATATGGCCTAATAGTTATTAATACAAACTACCTATAAGGCTGTACACCGATAATTCTATCACAGCACTCGATCGTCATAAAGCAACGAATCTCTGAAACAATTTTAAAAATTTTAATAAGCCTCGCAACCTCGAATATTTTTTAAAACAAATCAAAGGAAATTGCACATCGAAAAAGCAATTTACCGAAAACAAATTCGTCGTAAACGTATTAAAGCGAAGAAAATATTTTTCCACAAATGTCGCATTTTCATTTCGCATCGTCGAAAATAATAAAATAAGATCTCGAACGAAAAAAAAAAAACATTATTCAATGTGCGTCCGCGCGGAAAAAGGTATCAGAGGGATTTGCTTAATTTCATATCTCTACTCGTTTAAGCGAACGATTTTTTTCGTCGGTATTACGTTTCGAAATGCGGACGGCGGCAAAATTCAAAAAAAAAGTAGAATAAAAAACGTAGTTTTAGGATGGGCAGTAATGCGGTCTATGGTCGAGAATCGGCGCGTTAACGCCTCGCGGACGTTTGAAAAATTCGAGTTTGCGTGCGAGTATGTTAATGGCCGCGACGCGTCCGCTGATGGCCGTTTCAGTGATGGGTTAGTCGTTTTAGAATTCGTACAAAAAAAGCTTTGGATTTAATCGCAGAAAAAACGTGCGTAAACAATTAATCATTACTGCCATCTATGTGTGATTAAAATTAAAAAAATAGCAAGTACACAAACCGATATGATTATTTAACGATTTTTTTTATTGATTCATGTTTGTAAAATAAATAAAAAATGTATGAAATATTACTGTCGAACGATAGTATATTTTTAAATGGAAGTACGAAAATCTTTATTTATATTTCTTCACGTAAATGAATGTCCGAACAGGAAATTGATGAAAAGGAAATGCACAAATAAGGATTTCCTTGTCACTGGCAACGCAATATCTCAATCGAATTGTCGTTTATGTGCAATCTGAAAAATTTCTCAAATTCAAAAATATGCAGATAATCCAAATTTTTACAAACGAAAAACTAACTAATAAGAGATTTTTAAAATGAAATATATTGCGTGAAAATTTATAAATAAAGTGTGCGAGTAAAAAGACCAAAGGACGAATAAAGATTTGATACACTTGAAAGTCGTATGTACGTATGACGGTATATTGTATGAAGATATTTTTGAAAACAGTAAAAGTCCCTTTTTAGGAATATAGATTGAAAATAATTATTTTGAATGGTAAATAATAAAAAAACGATTTAAATATTGAATCATTGACAGACGAAATTATCCGCAATTTGGGTTTCAAAATCCAAACTGCATTAAATAATAAAATATTTCATTATACTTTTATCATTTACGAAATAATAGTCTTTTGAAATGAAAATATTTATTCGTGTGAATTTTGGTTATTTATTGTATTTCAGTATTGAAGAGATTATAAGATTTTTTTACCCGCTAATGAAAGTGCTCTCAATTCCTGTAATTGCTGCGTATTTAGAAATCAAATGTTAAAATTTGAAATATCTCACAAAGAAATTCCGATTTAATGTTGTAGTAACACAGTTTCATTATAAATCATCTTTTCGTGACTAATATATGGCGGGAATTCTGATTCTAATTGAGAATCGCTGGTCAGTCGCATTCCAATGAAAACCTATTAAGAACCACACTACGTTTCTGTAAAATAATTTTTATTCTCATAAAGTTAAATATGTTTACTAAAATATGAAGTCTTAAGAATATATAAATTCTTTAAATATATAAGAAAGTCGATAATCCTGCACTTTAGGTGCGTAAATAATTTAAACATGAATAAAAATGTATTATAAGTTCTTAAATTAAGATCCTTTTATGCATTATAAGTGTATAAATATTTTTCTCAACAAACTTCTCTCGTAGTTTGGATATTATATTTATTAGTTTTTAACTATAACTTAACGAGTTTCAAATTTACAAGTTGTACAATAGCAGATTTTGCCCTCCGAACTGTTAGCATGTGAAAAATTTATTCGATCTAATTGTAAGAGAAAATAATGTGTAAGAACTGACAAATATAACCACTCTACAACATGAAACCTAATTTTCAGACTTAAAATGTATAAATTACACGTGAAATACGTTAAAAATTTAATTTAAACACTCATAATGCAATTTTATTCGATAAAATAAAAATTTGTTCATAAGTAAATAATTTACGCACATAAAGTATAGGATTAATAAAAAGTCTAATATATCTAATTAGCATTTATCTGATAAGTTTACGGAAATTTTTTTTCAAAATTTAAATTCAAAAAGCTTAGAACATAATGGAAATAAATTATACAAAAAAAGTATGAAATTCAACAATCTATACATTCTATAATATAATTTAAAAATGAACATGTTCAAATCATTACCTAAACTAATTTGTGACTATTATATAAAACAATCCAATTTCATAACAAAAAATACAAAAAAAATTCATAATTTTTCATTAAAAATATAAATATTTATCTAAATCAATATGTAACGATTATATAAAACAATAATTCGATCTAATCTCATAACAAAAAAATAAAAAAAACTTTTATAATTTCCATGAATAAAAAAAACCAAAAAAAAGCCCAAAGACGAAAGCTCGCCATCGGCGGCGAACGTGTTGAGCAACAGTTGTTTGTTTGATGCCTTTGACCCTCGCAAGACTTCAAACTGTCGTTTTCCCGCGTTTCTCGACCGAACCACCAAACCGAACCATCACCAACCCATCCCGGAAGTGACCCCTGACCCTAGATGAGCCTCCGGAAGCTGGAGACGAGCCCACCGCAGAAGTTCGTGGCACACTTTTGCAGGTTAGGAATGCGATCGCATACCACGAAGAACGGGAAACCTTCTCGCCTTCGTGAATGGTGTGTGTGTGTTCAAAATGTCGTTCTGTATTATATTATTCGAAAAATATTGAATTTGGTTGTGTTTTGGATGTTGGAAAAGTTTTGACAATCCATAGAAAGTTTTTGGTTTAAAGGTTCTCTAATGTTTTGTTGTTGGATGTGCTCGTTTTGGATTTGCATGTTTGTATGGTTCTTAAGTGTTTTGTTAATTAGTTAATGGGATGTTTTTTCATTGGCAGTGTGAATAATGTGAAGTTGGAATGAATATTATCTTGATCTGCCTTTTTAATTGAATAATTTAGATGTGCTTATCTCAGTGTTTCATTTAATATTATATTCATATACATTTTTGTATCAAAAACGTTAATATCTTGTTTATTAACTACCGTACTTATTCTAGTACTGCGTTTTCAAAGTTTACGTGACATTGACACGTTTAATTATATCTCTTTAATCTTGCTGTGAAAGTTAAATACAGGCATTCTTTATTAAGATTTTGATTTAACACTTCTTGTTTTCTCAAAAAAATTGTTTTGATAAAATTCAGTTTTACCGAGTATAGCAATGAAAATTTTCGAGAATTATGTTTTTAATGCATCTTCGCCCTTTCCTTCCATTAAAAAAAGTACTTGCAGAAAAGCGATATGTAAACTTTGTAAATACTTAGTTTCTTGAAGTCTTCCCTGCAAATCACTCGTTTTCAACTAATTATCAGTTCCAAACGATACCGAAAGTTGCGATAAAAGCTTCGATAAAATTTCAACGATTTGCTCAACAACTAACATATACATTTCTGTAATTTTTCTATAAGAACCTATCCTCCTTTTTTCTATACATTAGTAATAATCACTTAATACGATTTAATTTTACAAAGCGATCCAGCAGAACTTATATACTTCAAACGAGAAATACTTATAAATTATAAATATATAAATATGATACCCAACATGATATCATAAAAAATTTACACATTTTCACGATAAAAGTATAGATAACTTAATATATTTGTAGTTTTATAATGATAAAAACATTATTTTCAATCTCCAGAACATTGAAATGCAGCGAGGGAGCGTGGAGGTGATCATTTGCGCTGAAGGCGACCATGGCGGCTGAATTTTTGCCGTTGTGCGATGTGCTCTTCAACGTCATATCACTCGCCGGTTACTTTTGCGATGTTGTTTTTGACGTCGTTATGAGCTATGCCTTGCTGGAGCGCGGTTACACAGCGACTGCCGCTACAGCTCTTACTATTATCATATCATCTTTATTAATATCACAAGTTAGTGTTTTTGTTATATAAATTGTGTTTGAATCTTGATTAGTACATATTTTTTTTAAATTGATTTTCAGGTTGTTTCTCTTAGATGGTACTGGCACGTTTCTGATGAAAATGACAGGGCTAAGAGACAAGGTTGTGCTCGCTACGCGCCATATGTGCTGCATTGTTTGCAGCTGGGTGTGTTGTGGCGATATGCTAAGCTTTTTGTTCCTGTTGATTTACGTTACGTTAAACACGAAGTTCGGAATTTATGTAAGGAAAACGTTTGTATTATATATTTTACGAGTGTAGCCAGAGAAAGGTACGTGGAGACCTCGTTCCATCCTAAATCTTAAAAATAATAACAAATTTTATTTAATATTTCACGTGATATCACAATCGTGATATAAAATCTTTGAACGCCTTAAGTTTACATACATATTACACTTCATTTGAAAAACAACAACATATTTGTATCAAATACATATAAAAGTTGTATTTTGGACTCTTTATAAAAATCCTGGCTACGATCGATCGTGTATATGCTTAATTATGCTAATCATTTTTTTATATTAAATATTGTAATATATAATTTTTTTTTCAGGCATGTTGAGATTGGTTCATGCGTTTTGCGAAGCTGCACCTATGTTGTTACTCCAACTGCACGTTTTAGCTGGAGGATTGAACGGACCAACGAGTATAACTAGGACGTCTTCGCTTTCGTCTTTATCTAAAAGTATAGATGATCGGGGAGGTAGTTTATTTATGAATTTTTTAAAAATATTTTCTTTAATTTTCAACTTACCTTATTTTTTTAATTTCAGCGAGTGCAGCTTTTACCGAGCTCAATGTGATATCAGCTTCGTTAAGTCTGTTTTCAGTATGTTGGGCTTTAGCCAGTTTCAGTAAAAACGTTAGACTGCAAAATGTACATCGATTAGTTCTGACCTGGTTAGGAGTAATATTTCAGGTAAATTGTTTGTTTTAACAACAAGTTAATAAAAGCTTGAAAAAAATAAATACAAATTCTCTTACTAATATTTATTTTTTTGCAGTTTGCTTGGCGCTTGGGAACAATATCAGCTCGTGTCACAGCTTTAACTGTTTATGCCTCCTTGTATGAATATTGGGTTTTTCTCGTAATCGGTAAATTTTTTGTTAATACATTTAATAATCATTAACATTGTTTCAGTATACTAATTTCTTTTTTTAAAGGTTTACATTGGGTTTCCATGTTTTTGTGGCTGATTTCTCCAAAAAACGTATTCCACGGAGAACGAATTAGTCGACCTAGAAAAGCATATTTATCCGCCCTTATTGCTTTCGTATACGTGTTTGCATATGTCAATTTGCAAGAAGTGAACCACAGGCAAAAAATGGTTAGTTATTCATACAATTTCTTATACATACATTATATGAAACTTATCAATTTTTTAAACCAAAACATTATTACAGGTTACGTTTTATTTAGTGATGATGGTTGAAAACTGTCTGTTAGTATGTGTATGGATGGTAGGCGTATGGGGATGGGAAGGAGAAAGTGACGCTGATAAACCAGATCCGTCACATCTCGCAATCGTTCCACTTTTAGTATTGACATCATTTTTCGCTGGAATTGCTTTCATGTTACTGTATTATAGGTAATTTTATTAATCATACGGTTTTTATAATTCATTATCATATTTAATTTAATTTTTATATTTATTTTCATTAGATATTTTCATGTGCGAAGACTGGGATATGAATTAGGTGGACGTTTACCACCCTTACCTACAAATGGTACAGAAAATAAAATAAGTAATATTTAATTTTATATATTTTTTATTTCAATATGTTGCTTATAAATTATTATATTTCATTAATGAATTACAGCGAAACAATTTGGCGATGGTCATAGTGAAAATATTCCAGGTTCGACTGATGTAACTGATAATCAAAATCGAGGATATAATGTATCAGTTTACCAACACCGAAATGGGATACCTGGAGTTTTCAATTGTAGATTTTCAAATCCTGTTGCCAACAAGTAAATTTTTATCTTTACATATATAAAATATTGTAGTATTGTTTTCTAAATATTGAATTTATTTATTCAGTGCTGCTACAAAGAGGAAGAAAAAGAAGCCTACGTCTTTTGTACCTCCGCCAGCCGCACCACCAGCTCCTATAAGAGCCTTACGACCAGCTCCGCTTCCTTTTTGGCGACGACCATTACCAGCACCGCACAATCATTCTCACTGTGGCGGTTCTTCTGAAAATGAAGGGTCTTCGATTGGATCGCGTGTGAATATTCATCAAAAACTTCAAGAAAAGAAGCAAAAACAACTAGCCGAATTGAAAATAATTGAAGAAGAAATAAAACAAGGAAAATTAGCTAATAATGCAATGATATCTGGAGACGAGATATATTCAAGTTTACAAAGACAACCTATTCCAAGAACTAAGAAGCATATAGATTTAGAACCTCTTACATGGGCTCCTCCTAGTCCCGAGTTGACTTCGCTCGGGCAGAGTTTTGAAAATTTAAATACACTAGGTCAAAATAATTGTACTTCTCACAGTCCGAAGTTATACGATGGATTAGTAAATGCTTTGAATAGTAATGCTCATAATAGTCATCAAAATAACGGCTATGAGAACTTTTCAGGATTTGCACAAAATGCGCTATCAGCAAGTAATATAGTTGGACAATTTTTAGGCAGTTTTCCTAGTTATACTGAAATACCAAATCTTATAAAAAACACTCCTTGTATATCCCCTATAAATATTCAAGGAAATTACGAAAGTGTCAATAATAACCAGGCTTCTAACAACAGCAACAATAACAACAGAAACATGTCTCCTAGCTCTCAAATATCGAACGGTGAACAAAATAATTCTTTGACTAGACAAATCCTTCCGCGTACGAAAAACGTGAGACAACTCGTCTCTGGTCAACACAGATCGAATATCTATCAACCAGAAAGACACAAGACTGAAATTCAAAGATTGAGCGAAGAAGCAAAGCTTCTCTACGGCGATAGTAAAGGTCTCCGCATGATTTCACAACATCAAAATGAATCGAACGCTAGACTTCAACTACCTTTTTCCGATAACGGTAGCACGCAACGAATTTTCAACTTTTCTCCGACAATGGCAGACATGACACGAAACATATCATATGACAATGGCGGGAAATCCGTCAGTCCTAGAAACATAACGAATATGAGTCCGAAAACGATATATACGACTGAAGTAAACGGGTCAAATAATAATTCGTTTGAACGTTCCGAAAACGGTCAGTCGAACAAACTCATGGGGATGAGCCGTCAAAATGGTCCTGGATTGTTCAAAGAAAATCAAGCACACGGAAGACAATATTCTGGTGTTTATAGCGTATCGAATCAAGATTTGGGAAATTCTCCTTCGCATAGTCTAGGTTTGAATAATAACGGACCCTATCAAGATAATTTATTTAATTCTAAACATAACGACTTCAGAGATTTTCGACACAATTACGATATGCATGATAGAACGTACGATGCTGATATTAACAAAAGTGATAGTGTGTCTCAAAATGCAAATTTAGACGCATCTCGCAATAACTATTTAGAAAATAATCAAAAATCATCTTATCAGCAATCAGTTAACGAAGGATTTGTTGTGAAATCTGGTATATCTTTTCCATACCAAATACCCAAAACGAAAATGGAGCGTACGACTAACACTAATAGTAATTTGAATTGTAATCTCATTGAACAAGCTCGTAAAATGCAACGATGTAAAACCACAGAAATTCTTCTCGCTCCTCATTTTTTGGAAGGTCCAACCAGGCAGTGTTGTCATTGGGGTGTTCCGTTTAGGTACAAATTTGAGTAATTTTTATATATATTCTGTATATTATTCCTCTTTTTAATTTTGATTTATATTATAGTAGGTGTCAACACGATGGAGATTGTAATCAACATAATTGCGTGAGTCACGTAGAAGTTTTGAGCAGCGGAGAAGGTGAACCAGATCTTCAAGGGACATGTCGTCCTCCGAGTGATATAGACAGTCAGGTAAAAAAATATGGTCAATAAATGTCTAAAATTATTGATACATTGGTTTAAAAAAAAAATTATTTCCTAGATTTCTTTGCCAAGATCATACACTCTTCCACGTGAATTTAAATATTATAGAAGAAATCGACAGAGACGACTTTTACGGCCTGATCATTTCGTTGCTAGTACTAATAGCAGTGATGGTAAGTGTTTTGATATATTTTCTATATATCACTTTCAAAATATTAATGAAAATACGAATTTTATTATTAGGAGACGTAGACAGTGGAGATGACAACGAATCTGAACGTCACTCAAACAATTCAAGCAAATCTCAAATGAATCAAAATACTCCCGATGTTTGTTCCAAGCAAAATTTCAACCCAATTTCTGACTCGCATCTTAAATACTCAAACAACAAACAATCTGCATCGAATGATGCTGTACATTTATCGAATCAATTGAACGATTCGCATTTAGACATGTCCTCCAACATATTGTCAACGATGGAAGATCAAGAGACGTCTTTAAATTGTCAAAACATAAGCGTTTACGGCATAGGAAACAATTTAGTTTCTAATCAAAGTTCTGACTATGGAAATTCAGCATTGAAGATGGAAGAATCTCTCAATGTGTTGAAAAATGCTACGAACGAATCTAATTTAGGTAAACAAGGCGTGTTTGATAATGGCAATAAATATAATCAGAGTTATGGAAACGAACGGCAACCATTTTGTGCTGGAGTGTCTCCCGCACATGGAAGGCAATTAAGAAATAGAATGTATGGTATAACTAAGCCTGGAATGGTGAAACACGAGACGAAATTATGATTTTATTTTATAATTGTACAAATCGCCTTTAAGTAGAATGAAACTGTATATTCATATGAAATAACAAATTGAATCGCTATATAAAATATATTTTATTACATATTTGTATAACTAAGCTTCCTAATTTAATGTTGAGTTAAATTTACTAACGAGTAGTTGATATATTTAAGCAAATTAAAAAAAAATGTACATAATAATAAATGTAAGATGAGAAACATGTATACTAGACATATTGCTAAATAATTATTGTGATTTTTGTATACTTTATTTCTATATATAGTGGGTGTCTATTAATCTCGATGCGGTTATAGATTTTTTATATGTAATTATTTTTATAAAACACTTTATACAAATAAATTTTATACAAATGTTATTTGTTGTCATTGATTATTTTTTGTCGATTTTTAAGTCTCGACGAACGCATGGATTCATGGATTGCTGAAGTTAAACAATACTGGTGAGGAAGAATGCATGGATTTCAATGATATCTGAAAAGTAGGGTCTCGCATTGGTCACAGAATTATTCTTCGCAAGCTTGGGAATTTTGGCTTTTTCAACCTTTTTATTAGCTTGCTCTGATTCAGAAATGTTGTTTGTTATTTAGTGGTCTTCTCGGTTTTTTTGTGGATTATTTGAAGGGGAGGAGGCAGTTTGTCTGGTCTGGCTCTTTTAACTCTTGTGAGTATGTAACTTATTCTGTACATTTATTAAAGATCTCATTTGAAAAAATGTAGCACAGTTTTATCTGACAAAGTTTTGATATAATATGGTAGATGAATTGGGACCTATTTTTGTACAATACGTTATATATGATACAGTCAGAGAACAAAGAAGAAGAAAATATTTGAGAAAGATAAGATTTACAAAAAAAGGTCAATCCTCTATCACACTTGCGAAATTTTTCAAAAATACTTCCACATACAAGGAAAATCTACGACCTGGAAATCTCAAATTTTCTCAATGTTAGTTTCCCTTTATGATCACTATATGTCACAATATTAGAACACAATACGCAACCAATTTTGCGCAATATGATCGTGAATATCTAATGATACCTACTAGCTAAAATTGCCTGGATACCGATTCCAAAAAAATATGAATTATCAATAATAATGTTTGTGAAAGAATGGAGTATAGATTTTGCTGGAAAAATGTTAGTAATTTTCGGATTAACCTACATATGCGAACAAATATTTTCAATAATGAACATAAATAAAAATTCTTTACGATCAAGCATTACCGATGAACATTTAAAATCGGTACTGAGAATTTCGACAGCAAATTTAACACCTGACATAAAAAAAAATTTAAAAGATGTAAGACAGTTTCACCCATCTCATTGAGTACTATATTAAAAAATAACTAGAGAATCTTTTTTTATGTTACTACTTTTTATTGATAATATTTAAAAATGTTATTTTATTTGCGGCCCGCCGTACATTTTCATATTCCGAATTTGGCCCTTTATTCAAAAAGTTTGCCCAGGCCTGTTCTAATCGGATTTAAAGTGACTTAGAGTCATGATAGAGAAGTGAGAGTGATACAATTCCGAATGAAATCGGCTACAATTTATTTTTCATTTTTTACCCCTCCCCCTCAAATTTTACCTCTCCCCCCCTCTTCCATCGTCGAATAGCGTACTGTCCACTAACTCGTACAGTTCAAATATTTTTTTTTTACCTACCATATTTTTGTCTTTTTAAATCAATTTACATATTGCGAATCGTTTTGGCACTAATCACTAATAATAATAATAATGAAAACTCAATTACAAATGCAATTATAATTTATTTTGACTTATCATCTAACATAAGCATACATAGCATACATAAAAATCGATAAACACAGTTAATTAAGTTTAAAAAATTATCCCACTTAAATGACGTCCATTCAACTGAATGCACTCTTGTAACCTTAATTTCATGTCAGCGATGACTCTCTCGCAGAGATCTGGACTGATTACTGCGATTTCACGACGGATATTCTCTTTTAGGGCATCTATTGTCAAGTATATAGGTTTTTTTACTTTAAATTGACACTTTTAAAAAATGAACTTAACTCTTTAAAAATTTAATTAAACAATCAGATACATGTAAACGTAATATGTAATTAAATGCGTAATTTAATACGCAATTTAATTTAATTTAACATACGTACAAATACAAACATAATTATGACTGATTTGCACGCTCCCTTGAAATTTCCATTTAATCAGCCTGAAAATTGACCCCATGGATTCTGAGTCTAGCGACGAATACTTCCCGATGCGTTCATGTAAGCGAAGACGAATTATGGTATCTTCAGACTCTTTAAAATCAATGTACTTGGGAATAAAACAGAACTTGGTCGTGTTTCTCGCAATCGTCCAGCAAAATATGTCAAATGTTAGTTCTGATAAATAAAATGATTTTGATGAAATGTTTCAAAGATGGGAAAACGATTAAGAAGTTAGCTAAAATAGATGGAATTAATAAAAATACAGCTTATGGAATAATTGATAGATATTAAAAAAATGATGATGTGTTTGAGGAAAAATGTCATGGTGGGAGAAGAAATATTAAACTATCATCACAATTACTAGTAGTAATTCTGATTTTTATTATATTAACTTGAATTGAAAAAGTGTCAACTTGAAGTAAAAAATCTGTATATATTTGTAGCTGTTTTGCAGTGGCATAGCGTGGAGGGGCGGCACATGTGTAGGGGGCGGCAATGCATTTTTTAGTAAGCTACAGAAAATTGACCCAAAATATTTAAAAAATACAGGGAGAAATCCACGCTGCGCCCCTCCTATTTCGCAATGTTTTACAATTAATATTTTTCCAATTCTAAAATCTACTAAAGTATAATAAATCTACATTATAACGGGTTGTATCAATATAAATTGAATTCTTGTGAAACTTCTGTCAAAATATGAACGGCGACCACTTTATCACATGAACGGGCCAAAAAAAACGGTGTTAGACCTTTATAATTTTTCATTTCCAACATCGTTTTTAACGATTCGGGAGATTTTTTCAGCTCAGCAATTACAGCTGTGAGGACGTCTTTGTTTTCATTAATGCAAGCACGGTGCAAAATATTATCGCCATCTCCGTTCTCAGCAAACATCTCCGATTCGAATAAATCGTGTTCTTTCAATGTTTCCACCAATATCTTGAAGACGGGCAAATTACTGTTTCCAGCTGCCGTAAGTAATGGTGTCATTCCAATTATACCCTTATTTCGCAACAACGTCTTTAACGATTCGGGAGAATTTTTCAGATCAGCAATTACGGCCGTGAAGACGTCTTTGTTTTCATTACAGCAAGCAAAGTGCAAAATATTACCGCCATCTGCGTCCTCGGCAAACATCTCCGATTCGAATAAATCGTATTCTTTCAATGTTTCGATCAATATCTTGAAGACTTGCAAGTAACTTTTTCCAGCTACCGTAAGTAATGGTGTTGTTCCATATTGACCCTTCTTTCGCAACATCGTCTTAAACGTTTCGGGAGTTTTTTTCAGCTCAGTAATTACGGCCGTGAAGACGTCTTTGTTTTCATTACAGCAAGCAAAGTGCAAAATATTACCGCCATCTGCGTCCTCAGCAAAAATCTCCGATTTGAATAAATCGTGTTCTATCAATGTTTCCACCAATATCTTGAAGACGGGCAAATTACTGTTTCCAGCTGCCGTAAGTAATGGTGTCATTCCAATTATACCCTTATTTCGCAACAACGTCTTTAACGATTCGGGAGAATTTTTCAGCTCAGCAATTACGGCCGTGAAGACGTCTTTGTTTTCATTACAGCAAGCAAAGTGCAAAATATTATCGCCATCTGCGTCCTCGGCAAACATCTCCGATTCGAATAAATCGTGTTCTATCAATGTTTCCACCAATATCTTGAAGACGGGCAAGTTACTGTTTCCAGCTGCCGTAAGTAATGGTGTTATTCCATCTTGACCCTTATTTCGCAGCAACGTCTTTAAAGATTCGGGAGAATTTTTCAGCTCAGCAATTACGGCCGTGAGGACGTCTTTGTTTTCATTACAGCAAGCAAAGTGCAAAATATTATCGCCATCTGCGTCCTCGGCAAACATCTCCGATTCGAATAAATCGTGTTCTATCAATGTTTCCAACAATATCTTGAAGACGTGCAAGTTACTTTTTTTTTCAGCTGCCGTAAGTAATGGTGTTATTCCATTTTGACCCTTATTTCGCAACAACGTCTTTAACGTTTCGGGAGAATTTTTCGTTCAGCAATTACGGCCGTGAGGACGTCTTTGTTTTCATTACAGCAAGCAACGTGCAAAATATTATCGCCATCCTCGGCTTCAGCAAACATCTCCGATTCGAATAACTCGTGTTCTTTCAATGTTTCCGCCAATACATTGAAGACGTGCAAGTTACTTTTTTCAGCTGCCATAAATAATGGTGTAGTTCCCAATCGATTCTTCTTTCGCATAATCGTCTTTAACGATTCGGGAGATTTTTTCAGCTCAGCAATTACGGCCGTGAAGACGTCCTTGTTTTCATTAAAGCAAGCACGGTGCAAAATATTATTGCCATATCCGGCCTCAGAAAACTTCTCCGATTCGAATAAATCGTGTTCTTTTAATGTTTCCGCCAATATCTCAAAAACGTGCAAGCTACTGTTTCCAGCTGCTGTAATTAATGGTTTTTTTCCCAATCGATTCTTCTTTTGCAACATCGTCTTTAAAGATTCGGGAGATTTTTTCAGCTCAGCAATTACGGCCGTGAAAACGTCTTTGTTTTTATTAAAGCAAGCACGGTGCAAAATATTATCGCCATTTACGTCCTCAACAAACTTTTCTAATTCGAATAAATCTTGTTCTTTCAATGTTTCTGCCAATATCTTGAAGACGTAAACGTTACTTTTTTCAGCTGCCTTAAGTAATGGTGTTATTCCATTTTGACCCTTATTTCGCAACAACGTTTTTAACAATTCGGAAGATTTTTTCAGTTCAGCAATTACGGCCGTGAGGACGTCTTTGTTTTCATTAAGGCAAGCACGGTGCCAAATATTATCGCCATAATCGTTTTCAGCAAACATTTCCGATTCGAATAATTCGTGTTCTTTCAATGTTTCCGGCAATATATTGAAGACGTGCAAGTTACTTTTTTCAGCTGCCATAAGTAATGGTGTTGTTCCATATTGACCTTTATTTTGTAACATCGTCTTCAAAGATTCGGGAGATTTTTTCAGCTCAGCAATTACGGCCGTAAGAACGTCTTTGTCTTCATTACAGCAAGCACGGTGCAAAATATTATCACCATAATCGTTTTCAGCAAACATTTCCGATTCGAATAATTCGTGTTCTTTCAATGTTTCCACAAATATGTTGAAAGCGTGCAAGTTACTGTTTCCAGCTGCCATAAGTAATGGTGTTGTTCCATATTGATCTTTATTTTGCAACATCGTCTTCAAAGATTCGGGAGATTTTTTCAGCTCAGCAATTACAGCCGTGAGGACGTCATTGTTTTCATTAAAGCAAGCACGGTGCAAAATATTATCGCCATCTCCGTCCTCAGCAAACATCTCCGATTCGAATAAATCTTGTTCTTTGAATGTTTCCGCCAATATATTGAAGACGTGCACATTACTTTTTTCAGCTGCCTTAAGTAATGGTGTTATTCCATTTTGACCCTTATTTCGCAACAACGTTTTTAACAATTCAGGAGATTTTTTCAGTTCAGCAATTACAGCCGTGAGAACGTCTTTGTCTTCATTACAGCAAGCACGGTGCAAAATATTATCACCATAATCGTTTTCAGCAAACATTTCCGATTCGAATAATTCGTGTTCTTTCAATGTTTCCGCCAATATATTGAAGACGTGCAAGTTACTTTTTTCAGCTGCCATAAGTAATGGTGTTGTTTCCAATCGGTTCTTTTTTCGCATAATCGTCTTTAACGATTCGGGAGATTTTTTCAGCTCAGCAATTACGGCCGTGAAGACGTCCTTGTTTTCATTAAAGCAAGCACGGTGCAAAATATTATTGCCATAATCGTTTTCAGCAAAAATCTCCAATTCGAATAAATCGTGCTCTTTCATTGTATCCACAAATATGTTGAAAGCGTGCAAGTTACTGTTTCCAGCTGCCATAAGTAATGGTGTTGTTCCATATTGACCTTTATTTTGCAACATCGTCTTCAAAGATTCGGGAGATTTTTTCAGCTCAGCAATTACAGCCGTGAGGACGTCATTGTTTTTATTAAAGCAAGCACGGTGCAAAATATTATCGCCATCTCCGTCCTCAGCAAACATCTCCGATTCGAATAAATCTTGTTCTTTCAATGTTTCCGCCAATATATTGAAGACGTAAACGTTACTTTTTTCAGCTGCCTTAAGTAATGGTGTTATTCCATTTTGACCCTTATTTCGCAACAACGTTTTTAACAATTCAGGAGATTTTTTCAGTTCAGCAATTACGGCCGTGAGAACGTCTTTGTCTTCATTACAGCAAGCACGGTACAAAATATTATCACCATAATCGTTTTCAGCAAACATTTCCGATTCGAATAATTCGTGTTCTTTCAATGTTTCCGCCAATATATTGAAGACGTGCAAGTTACTTTTTTCAGCTGCCATAAGTAATGGTGTTGTTTCCAATCGGTTCTTTTTTCGCATAATCGTCTTTAACGATTCGGGAGATTTTTTCAGCTCAGCAATTACGGCCGTGAAGACGTCCTTGTTTTCATTAAAGCAAGCACGGTGCAAAATATTATTGCCATAATCGTTTTCAGCAAAAATCTCCAATTCGAATAAATCGTGCTCTTTCATTGTATCCACAAATATGTTGAAAGCGTGCAAGTTACTGTTTCCAGCTGCCATAAGTAATGGTGTTGTTCCATATTGATCTTTATTTTGCAACATCGTCTTCAAAGATTCGGGAGATTTTTTCAGCTCAGCAATTACAGCCGTGAGGACGTCATTGTTTTCATTAAAGCAAGCACGGTGCAAAATATTATCGCCATAATCATTTTTAGCAAACATCTCCGATTCGAATAAATCTTGTTCTTTCATTGTTGCCGCCAATATCTTGAAGGCATGCAAGTTACTGTTTCCAGCTGCCGTAAGTAATGGTATTGTTCCATGATGGCCCTTCTTTTGCAACATCGTCTTTAACGATTCGGGAGATTTTTTCAGCTCAACAATTACAGCCGTGAGGACGTCTTTGTTTTCATTAAAACAAGCACGGTGCAAAATATCATCGCCATCTCCGTCCTCAGCAAATATCACCGATTCGAATAAATCGTGTTCTTTCAATGTTTCAGCCAATATCTTGAAGACGTGCACGTTACTTTTTTCAGCTGCCATAAGCAATGGTGTTGTTCCATATTGACCTTTATTTTGTAACATCGTCTTCAAGGATTCGGGAGATTTTTTCAGCTCAGAAATTACGGCCGTGAGGACGTTTTTGTTTTCATTAAAGCAAGCACGGTGCAAAATATTATCGCCATCTCCGTCCTCAGCAAACATCTCCGATTCGAATAAATCGTGTTCTTTCAATGTTTCCGCCAATATCTTGAAGACGTGCACGTTACTTTTTTCAGCTGCCGTAAGTAATGGTGTTGTTCCAAATTGACCCTTATTTTGCAACATCGTCTTTAACGATTCGGGAGATTTTTTCAGCTCAGCAATTACGGCCGTGAGGACGTCTTTGTTTTCATTAAAGCAAGCACGGTGCAAAATATTATCGCTATTTCCAGTCTATGCAAACTTCTCTGATTCGAATAAATCGTATTCATTCAACGTTTCCGTCAATATCTGGAAAACGTGCAAGTTACTTTTTTCAGCTGCCGCAAGTAATGGTGTTATTTCATTTCGACCCTTATTTCGCAACATCGTCTTTAACGATTCGGGAGTTTCTTTCAGCTCAGCAATTACGACCGTGATGACGTCTTTGTTTTCATTTAAGCAAGCACGTTGCAAAATATTATCGCTATTTCCAGTCTCTGCAAACTTCTCTGATTCGAATAAATCGTGTTCTTTCAATGTTTCCGCCAATATCTTGAAGACGTGCAAGTTACTTTTTTCAGCTGCCATACGTAATGGTGTTATTCCATTTTGACCCTTATTTCGCAACAACGTCTTTAACAATTCAGGAGATTTTTTCAGTTCAGCAATTACGGCCGTGAGGACGTCTTTGTTTTCATTACAGCAAGCACGGTGCAAAATATTATCACCATAATCGTTTTCAGCAAACATTTCCGATTCGAATAACTCGTGTTCTTTCAATGTTTCCGCCAATATCTTGAAGACGTGCACGTTACTTTTTTCAGCTGCCATAAGTAATGGTTTTTTTCCCAATCGATTCTTCTTTTGCAACATCGTCTTTAACGTTTCGGGAGTTTCTTTCAGCTCATCAATTACGGCCGTGAGGACTTCTTTGTTATTATTATTTATGCAAGCACCTTGCAAAATATTATCGCCATCCTCGTCTTCAGTAAACTTCTCCGATTCGAATAAATTGTGTTCTTTCAATGTTTCCGCCAATATCTTGAAGACGTGCACGTTACTTTTTTCAGCTGCCATAAGTAATGGTGTTTTTCCATTTTGACCCTTATTTCGCAACATCGTCTTTAACGATTCAGGAGATTTTTTCAGCTCAGCAATTACGGCCGTGAAGACGTCTTTGTTTTCATTATAGCAAGCACGGTGCAAAACATTATCGCCATATTCATTTTCAGCAAACATCTCCGATTCGAATAAATCGTGTTCTTTCAATGTTTCCGCCAATATCTTGAAGACGGGCAAGTTACTGTTTCCAGCTGCCATAAGTAATGGTGTTATTTCATTTAGACCCTTATGTCGCAACAACGTCTTTAACGATTCAGGAGAATTTTTCAGCTCAGCAATTAAGGCTGGGAGGACGTCTTTGTTTACATTAAAGCAAGCAATGTGCAAAATATTATCGCCATCTCCGTCCTCAGCAAACATCTCCGATTCGAATAAATCGTGTTCTTTCAATGTTCCCGCCAATATCTTGATGACGCTTGCGTTCCCATATTCCGCTGCCATAAGTAGTGGCGTTAGTTCATTTGAATTTCGTTGTTTTAGAATGTTTTTCAATTTTTCGAGTTCTTTTTTGCAATTCTCCACCAGGTTTTTTAATACATCCTCGTTTCCATTAAATTTTAAATGCATTATTGATTGTTTCGAAAATTCTTCGATATAATATGTGTCAATTCCGTTTTTAATTAATATTTTTGCAATTTTGAAACATTCATTTTCGATTACAAAACACAACGATTTTCCGCTTATTCTTTCAATTTTTTCTTTTTTCCATTTTATGTTATCTTCAGGATTTATTAGATCGTCGACAAATTTGCAAAGTGTCGCAAATTCTGTGTTCATTATATTATTTAGGAACAAATCTATCGCTTTTTTTTCATTTTTCTTTAATTTTTCTACAATGTAACTCGCAGAAAAGTGTTCTGCGGAGGTTTTGTGAATGAATCGTGGTTTTTCATTTTCCATAGAAATGATAATTCCGTTTCTTTCACTCGACAATATATTATTTTTTAATTTACACATTTCATTAAATTCATCAGTATTGAGAATCATATTTATATTCTGATCGAACAAATAATCTATTGCGAGTAATTCCATGTTTTTTTTTAAATTTTGGTAATTTATATCAAAAATTTCTATTGTAGACGCATCATTACAATTTAACCCTTTTTTTTGGAATAAGTATTCACCTAGTTTAGTTTTAATAAAGCTTTCATATAAAACGGATAGTCTCAACATGCTTTTTATTTCTCGAATTAATTTCTCACTTAGTTTTTTCAAATCAGAAGAGCAAAAATTATAAAAACTGCGCTTAAATACGGTGACAATCATTTCAGTATGTAATGGTATTCCCATAAATTTTTCCGTGTTGTGTTTTATGCTTTTGCTAAATTCTTCGATCAGACAATTAACGAAAATTTCAAACGAATCTTCATTGACCTTCTCAACATTCCAACCGTTTCTTATATATTGTCTTTGGTCTGTGTCTGTAAAAAGTTGAAGCTCACAACGTAGCACATTCAAAGCCATTGGTATATCTTCTAAAATATCGTTGTAAGGCCTGGTACTAATTAACACTCGTTTAGTTTTCGATTTATTTTGAAAAGTCTGTATGAGTTTGATTACTTCTTTCTTGTAATTCGGCGATATTTCGTCAAACGCTTCGAATAACAAGACTACCTTTTCTCCATTTTGCGAATAATCTTCAAAAATTGTTTTTTCTGTTTCATTGTCAAATTTCAATGCGTGTTTTAGGAAATAGTCTAATGCTTCGCTTTCTGGAATATAATTTCTCTGTATATGCAATAATTCAATCAATAATTTTGCCAAATCTATCTTATACACCCATTGAGTCGAGTCATTTTCTTTAATTTTTCCCGTTAAATGGCTGAATGTAGTCGATTTTCCCATTCCGGGAGGTGCAGAAAGCAAAATTATTTCGTTGTTCAAAGTTTTATTGATTTTTTGTAATAATTCTTTTTGTTTTAGAAGAAAATTTGAGGTTTTCTCAAGAATCATCAACTTGTCGTTTTCTTTTCGTAGAAGGCATAATTCTTTTTCTCGATTTTTTCCACGTATTTGATCGAAAACCAATTGTTCCATTTCGTTTGTTTCGCTGAAATGCTGTGTGCATTCTGTACATTCGATAGTGAAGGGTGTGTATAAATCTTTTTCGTCAGTAAAGATTATTATTATAGTTTTGTCGTCTGATTGAATGTTGAAGTAGAACTTTCGAGGAATATACGGTTTTTTTATGTTAGATTCGTCTATAACATTGTCGTTTATAACATTTAATAGGAACTGTTCGTCTTTATGAAATAGGAAATTTTCGTGAATTAATTTATCCAACGTGACATCATAACTCTGGAATTTTACTTTTTTTTTATAAATTTTCTTTTGCGATTCATCTGTGAGGTCATCGATAGAAATTTTTGTATCTGAGTGCTCCAGAGGTTTATCAAATTCTGAAGGAAAATTTCGTTTGAAATTTCCAAAAAGTCTATTTCCCTTCCACCCAGTGATAATTATCTTTTTGTCTGGACAACTTTGCAATATTCTGAAAATTTTTTCTTCTATTTGATCGTTTTCCGAATAGGAATCACACTCGAATTGCAATAGTGTATGATTAGACAATTTGGTTTCAAAGGATTCCAAACATTTTAAATCAGTTGGTAGAATCGTTGATTTGTAAAAAATAAAGTCCTTTTTTTTGTTTTCTAGTGTTTTATAAATTTTTAAAGATGTGAGTGTTTTACATCCGCTCGACACATGCAACATTTTCGTTTCAGATTCAAGAAATTTTTTTATTGTTTTGTCTAAGAAATCATCATAGAAAACAAAATCTTTTGATTTCACTTCATATTCATCGAGAGGCTTTCTGAAATTATTTTGATTGTCTTCTCGGTCAATACGGGTGAAATATAATTTGGCATTTTTTGTTGTGATAATATTTTCAACAGATTCAGAAATACTATTATTTTTGGTTTTTACCCATTTACGGATATCACTTATTACTTTAATATGATTAAAGTGTCCTAATTCAGTTTTAATAAACTGATTCAATTGTTCTTCTTTAGGTTGATTTGTTGCAATGACGAAATTATCTAAAAAATCGTTAATATCTTCTTTACGAATTTGATGTATGGTAGGCCAGTTCGTTGATTTATTTAGTAAATTTTTGTTATTCGTAGTTGATTTTGAAATAACGAATCTCTCATTTTTAAATTCAATTTTATAAGTAGATTTTAAAATATTTCTCAAAAGTTTGATCTCAACAGAATTATTTTTTTCGTCTACAAACGATTCTCTGAATTTGCCACTCTTAATGTCGATAACATTTTTAATCAATACGGCTGTGTAATTTTGTAACACTTTATTTTGCGAAAAATGTTTTTTATGCTCCAAACAATTTGCCAAGTTTTTAGCAATATTTTTGTATTCATCATGTTCCGATTCTTTTTCTATGAACGATTGTATGGAATCTTTTTTGAAACGATAAAACTTTCCATTTTCATGAGTTTTCAATATGTCAGTGATTTCATTGGTGATTTCTTCAGTCATATCAGAAATATTTTGTTTATTTGGGTTTTTGGAATTTTTTTTTGGACAAGTCTTTTTAAATTTGAAATCTTTATTCGTGTAGATGATAGTAAGCAATTTTGTAATATTTTTTCCCTGTAAATATTTTTTGGTTTCGCGGTAGGATTTGAAATACTTTAATATTGAGAAATCACCATTATCGTCATCGAATAAATCTTTATTACTGATTACTCCATTTGATTTGATTGCTTGAATAGCAATTACACTATTCTCGCCATGTCCATTATTAAATTCAAAAACTACATCGTCTAGTTTTCCGAAATTTTGATCTTCAGTTTTCAGTTTAAATTTATAGTTTTTGTTTAAGCCTCTACACATGTTGCGAGTGTTGCGAGGTTTATCTGAAAATCCGAACCAGCAACGCTAGGTGCTATACCAGATAAATTATCAGGATTTTCTGACCTACTTTTTTTTGCTGGAGAATAGTTTCCTTGACTTGTGGAAGGACGTTTAAGCGATTCGTTTTTTTCCATTTTTCGGAAACCTAAAAATAAATTAAGAAAATTTAGAATTACTATAATACGTACTAGGTAAGTTTTTACAAATATTAACATATTTAGTTTCAAAAAACTCTAAAGTATACTTCTAAAAAAATAAATATTTAAAAAAAAATGTAGATACATTTGTTTTGTAAATTTAAAGTAAATCGTACAATGAAAAAATGGAGTTTTTAAAATCTATATTTTGTATATATTTTTTTTTATTTATAAATTGATATTTAGTAAATAGCTAGTTTATAAGCTATAGTAATTGCTAGTAATCGGTTATTAGAAAAAAAAAATAATCAAAGATATTGACGTTTTTGTCAGTTCCCATTTGGGAATCGTGGCAGAAAAAAGCTGATTATGTAAAATTTTTTTGTAAATTAGTTAATTCAGTTGGGTGTGTTAAAAATGACAGTATAATTAATATTATGACAAAAAATCTTTTTCAGAAAAGAAATTTTTGACCAATATCAAAATAAATGCAAGCTGCATTCCAACGTATGAACAACGTATCAAATCGTTGGCAGAAGACTCTTGGTGTAAATTGATTCTATTTTGATAAAACATTTTTGAAAATTAAAAAATTAATAGCGTTTTACTTGTTGCAAAAAAAAATCGGTCATTTTGCGTGTTACAACCTAATACAAACATAAAAGGGTGGCCAGAAGCTAACTCACACGAAGCAAGCTCACACGAAGCAAACTCAAACGAAGCAAGCTCACATGCTTTCGAAAATTTTCAAATTAAAGTGAAAAACGTTTAACACGAAACTGAAATCACCAAAACGCGTTTTTTTGTTAAAAGAATTTCACGTTAGACGTAATAGTATACGTCCATAATATTTGTCAAATCACAAAACGCATTTTGGTGATTTCAGTTTCGTGTTAAACGTTTTTCACTTTAATAAATTTTCGAAAGCATGTGAGTTTCCTTCGTGTGCGTTTGTTTCGTGTGAGTTAGTTTCTGGGAACCACATAAAAGCACCACATAGTCATGAAATCAAAGGATTAAAAGTTTCAATGCATAAATAAAAATTCATATTTTTTTCGAACAAAAAGTTGTGCGTACTTGAGGACGCCAATAGGCGAACGAGAACGCGCAAATAAACGTGAATTAGGTTATCTAACGAGCTGTATGAAATGTGTGGAATTATTGAATGTTAACAATGTACTATGTAAAACGTGTAAGTATGAAAATAAACAGCAAATCAAACACAGGTAATTATTTACCCAAATGCTCAAATCTGCCGATGAACGAAATAGAAATTGTCCAAGTTCCGAAGTTAACACCAGACGCCAAGCGTCATGAGGTCACCTCTCAAAATACTTATCAATCGTCAAGGTTGAGTCTAAAATGTACACTTTCATCTACGACCATAAACCGAATAAAACCATTATATTTATCGATAAACATTTTTCCCTACGCTTCCGCGAATCGAACAAAAATAATACGGTAGAGAACAACATTGGCTTAAGAGCGAATTTAAGTTGGTACCTGTGAAACACATACATACATACAAATCTAAAGTTTGACATTTTTGTTCGTACATACTCGCATCCATATTCTGACGTTTGTAACGCCAGTTTGGGGTAAACTGAGCTATCACTCCGCTCCATGTCAATATAGTGCATCTAGACGCGTTTACTTCCAGTTTCCTTATAGAAAAACTGAGCATCAAGCCCGTCGATACGTGCATTCTCTCGCAAATGAATACTTTGTCTAACATAAATCGAACAGAGAAAACATACACGGGAGTAAAAATGAACACGTTAAATAGAGAATTTATGAGTCATCTATTGCGACGTAGATAACGTGTTAACGAAATAAATAAATCGCAATTCGGGAAGTATAGTAGGGTTGTTTTATTTTAGGAAATACGAGAAACCCAAATTATTCAGTTTACGCTAATTTATTTTTTATTTACGTACTAGAAATTTTGACAAATAAGTATCGCTGCGGGAACGGAAAACGGTTGGCAACACATAAGATCCCCATACACGCTTTATATTATAGAATGCAGTTCTCATATGTTACTTTTACAACATGTAACGAAATAAAAAAGTGATTTTTTTATTATTAAGTTATTTAGATACAGAGAGTTGAGTATAATAAATGATAAACATAATAATAATAAGTATTTCTTCGGAGCTATATTATGAAGTGTCGAACGTCTTCTAAACGTCAATGGTGTTTACGTGTTGCCAACTATCAATAACGAAACTAACTTATCTGTCAAATCACTCATTATACGAATTGTCTAAACCAGGCTTGTCCAAAATTTCAGTATGCGGGGGCCACTTGCAAATTTCAAATCTCAAAATTACAATTATTGTAAATTCAAAACATAACAAATATTAAAATATTGATAAAGTTATTTATTTCCATTATATAACTATTTCGATGAGTACATTTCGGAATAAATTCTGTTTGTTATGTTTGTTTTTGTGTGAAAAGTGGGGGCCACTTTGGCACCACAGGGGCCCTTTGGACAAGCCTGGTCTATACCGTCAAACTTTTTAGTTGATTCTTTTTTATTTGTATTTTTTTATATTTTTTCAAAATATGAATTCAAATATCATTTCTTTTTATTAGATTTCATTTCAATAAATGATATTAAAATAATAAATGTTTTCAAAATATGTACGTTTTTTCGGTAAATATTTTTTTTTTCGTTTTAATAAAAGCGTGCGGTTCTTAAACTTTTTTATAAAGTTTTAACGATTTTTTTTTATTTATATATTTTCGCAATACGAAGTTAAATATCGATTCAATAAATGATATTAAAATAATAAAATATTTTCAAAATACGTTTTTTTTTGATAAATACATTTTTTTTAAATTTTAAATAGATATTTATTTCTACAACTCAGTATGTATTAGTGGATTTGGTTGTGTAGCCAGGGGTAGGGGGGGGGTGTGCCCGAAGGGCCGTGTCGGTAGGCTCGAAGGGTCTACTTCTAGCGTTGTGGACTGGCATAGCCAGTCCGCATACGTTAGTAACAAAGGTTATATAAGACCGGGACTTATTTTCTCAGAAAACACGCAAAATGCAAATTTCAAGATGCAAAATTTAAGATTTACACTAAACAGACCTCTAATTATCAAAACACTATTTTAACATATCAAAACACACATTTTAATAAAAAATAAACAAGCTAATAAAAAGCTCGAAAAATAAAATAAAACACAACTAAAGAATCTAAACAAGAGTAGAGATCGCATACGATTATTAAATACAATCATCATCATCATCATTGTCGACCGGTTTAGTGCCCACTGCAGGACAAGGTCTCCCCATCAAATATTGGGGGTCTAGGCTATATACCTTATCCGAGAGCCAACCTCGTAGCGATAAGGGACATGTACCATAAGATCCAATCCGCCCATGCCAACGGAAGAGGTTCTCAGACCCACGGTACGCAAGCCTGTGTGCTAGTCTTTGTGGTCGCTGACTCTCCACTAAGCAAATCGCAATGATCACCCGCGGGGCAGACGAGGTAAGGACTGAGCAGACTGCGTCCTCGCTGACCACTTTTGCGATCGCAATGACCACCAGTTTGTCAAACGAGGCAAGACCATTGGCCCTACTTGGCTTCGACCTCCGTAAAACACACGTCATCGGTCTTCGCCATTACCAAAGAAAGATTTTAATTTAACTAGGTGAACATGCAATGTATTCTAATTGTAAGACAAAGTTTAGTCCTGCAATCACCCCACCAAATGCATCACTGCGTTCTGTTCGTGAAAGAGTTAGTTGATATTAGACGGTTAGTAGGGTTAGTAGAATTATTATTATTATTATTATTAACTAAATGATCATGCAAGTTATTTATTTTTAGTCAGTTATTATTCATCACCAAAGAAAAGTTTAATAAAAAATAAACAAGCTAATAAAAAGCTCGAAAAATAAAATAAAACACAACTAAAGAATCTAAACAAGAGTAGAGATCGCATACGATTATTAAATACAATAAAAAAAAAATCAATTGGCCACAAACACCAGCGTTACGGCCGCTCGCCCAGTGTGTTGTTAACGTTGTGATGTGCGATGGCGCCGGCGGAGCTGGGGCTCCGGCTCCGGCCGCCTTCGCCCCCCGGGAATCCGCCCTCTTTGCCCTCTTTGCCCTCCCTGGCCTTCGCCCTCGCCGGGCTGTGCCTCTGCGCCGCGCTCTTCCCCCCCGCGGCCGCCAGGGGTGAGCGAAGAACACTTGCACTTTGACAGATGCCCTGCCCCCCCCCCCCCCCCTGCTCTTTGCGCCTTTCCACCCCCCCCGTGGGTTTGACGTTAATTTTCGGTTTTTTGCACAAATCGATAGAACGGCGTTAATCGGGTCCGTTAATCGTTGACGGTTTTGTGTGAAGGTTGCGCGTCGTTATTGGCTTTTGGGAAGTTTGTGATCCGTTAAGATGTGAAATTGGGTGTTCGGGAAGGGTGAGTGCAGTTTGAAGGTTAATTGGGAAGAAATTGCACTTGCCCTTTCTGGACACCTTACCAAAGTGAATATGATATTGACTTTGGTTGGGGGATTTTAGTAAAAATTTAAATAGCGATTCGTTCTTGTATGTTTCATGTGTGAAAATGTTATTTTGAAATTTAATCTATCGAAAATTCGTCAGTAATACTAATGTTGTGTATGTACATATTGATAACAGTGCTTGATAATAAAAAAGTTTTGGTACTATTGACGTATATGGGCGCGTACTCATTCATACAAATCGCCAGCTGTCAAATCGTGCGGATTTGTATCTAGTGTAAAGCGCGGCCTACACTGTAACGTGACAACGTGTTTTACATTCGATCTGAATACCTGATCGAATAAGATACGTTCAGCTTAACCCATCCATGTGTTCAGTAATAAATACATTCATATTTTTGACTGGCTGATACATTCGGCATTAAATAAATGCAGCCTTTGCCCAACCGACCTCCACGTTCAGTTTATCTAAAAGGAAAGTGGAAGGGAAACCCTTCTAGATGTCTCTAATATAATTTGGTGCGGGGTGATAGTGTAGTTTTCCCCTTTTGGGACGTTTCCAATCAGTCTTGATATATTGACTTTGGTAGTGGAATTTGATTACAAATTAGAAAAACTATTCGTTGGTGTATGCTTCGTACGTGAAAATATAATATTATTTTAAAACTGAATCGATTGGAAATTCGTCAATAAAAGTAGTTTTGTGTATATTTATATGATAACTATGCCCAATGTTAAAAAAGTTTTTATAAGTCATATTTTTACAATTAGATTGTTATTGGTACTAGCCACTACGTACCTATTATATAGCTACATACGTTTCTAAAGCGATAATGTTTGATTTTCACTTCCGTTGCAAATTAAAACATACTTCACCCCAGTTATGCCTCTATTGTTAATTTCTTCAAGTTTATTCGCTCCACGAAACCTATTGATTTCCATAATCAAAATGAATTTTCCGATATTCTCATTTATTATTATAAGACCTTGTTAAGAATCGATAAGACTAGTGTGCATATTCGATTTAAACCAATTGTTTTAGTTACACATTAAGCTTTATAGTGACTCAATTCAACATGCTAGTTTTCGTTGGAATCGTTTCAGGAGGTCTCGAAAGTCTGCAAACGGGAAATTTAATAGAGGACACTGCAGACGATGACACTTCCGCCAATTCTGTAGATCAGCAAAATCGCAAAGCGCACGACATTCTTCTACACGCCCAAGAAAATTTCCAAAACCATCAAAGGTATAATATCTTTTCCAAAAAATTTATGCAGTCACATTTTCATTTATGTTTATATCACCAACAATAATAATCGTTTTATATAGTAAAACATTAATTGTGTAAAGAATAAAAGATGTTTTTTATAGTGTTCGATTCACATCTTTCTATTTTAAATTTTTTTATCAATTACATTATTTTTATTGTATTTGTCACGCTTACATTTATCATAGGAGAAGAAGAATCCGAAAAAGGTATATTTAAATAGTTTACAAAGTATCAAGTCACTACGTACTAGGGCTTGCAATTCACCATCAAATTTCAATTACCGGAAAACGGTAAATAAAAAAATAGACATGTAAATTAGACGATTAAAGTATAACTCTATGTGGTGGTCCCTGGACATAACGCTAAATGGCAAAAGGCGACCTACAAAACACTACCAGAACAAAACTACCAGACATATTACTCACAAATAAAAATTATGAGTTTTTTGAAATTATTAGTAAATATGAAGAATTTACAGTAAAATTAATGTTAAAATAATTTTTCCAATGTAATTCCAACCATAATAAAAATTAGAAATAAACAATTTTTGATTAAATATTCTATAATCAATATTGAGTCAGATGTTGTCAACTAAAATCGATTGTTACATATTTCATATAATTTTTAGGTTTCAATCAAAGATACTGTTTTTTTTAGTAAAAGTAGCCACATACAGTCTAACTTTAATCATTTAATCTACATAAATTAATTTTTTTTTATTTAACGGTAAACCGGTAACAAGACCAATTATTTACCGTTTACCGGTAATCGAAATTTGACAGTAAATTCCAAGCCCTACCTATTACATACATTAACATTTGACATATAATTCTTTCTTTTCACATTCATTATTGATTCTATTATTCATTTCAGATACAAATGTCATTCTTGTGATCCTTCAGACTGCCACGATTCTGTGGAAACCTGCAAAAATGCCATTCTGGTATTAAAATTTCCATTTTTTCCCAATGAAATTATTATTGCATATATATATTATCTTTGTAATTATAATTGCAGTGTTGGAAATCGCACGTACGGGATTCGAACGGCGAAGAAAGGTACTCCCGCGGCTGCACCACGAAACTCGATCAACTCAATATGTTATGCCATTTCCCACATTTGTTAGTAACTCTACTTATAAGTAATTAGATTTTTTTTAATATATAAAACTGTAACATATGTTTTTGTACGTTTTAGTGGACCTAAAAAGCGAAATACTGCTGGTCAATTCAATATTACTTGTTGCGCAGGCGATATGTGTAACGATGGGGAATTCCCAGAATTACCGCCTGTTATTTACAGAGGTGGTTAGTGTATATTTTGTGTATTTAGATCGTATTATATGAATCAATATTTTGGGATTCTAAATTGTTTTTAATTCATTAGATTCTATGGTCGTAACGGCTTGGAGTAGTTACATATCTTCGTGGAAACTCTGGTTAGCCGTCGTGGGGCCAATCGTCATACTCGGTATATTCGGAGTTACTATTTTGTTCATAATGAAAAGATCCCATAGGTAAAAGCTCTATTATTTGAGTTATCTTTTTATTTTTTTGAATGATTCTAATTTTATTTGTGCATTTAGGTCTCGTATGTCTCGTGCTACTATGCGTAAGTTATCTTTGCAAAGAACTGGATTGTGCGATGATTCTATGCATCCGCAACAACAGCTTTTGCGTGCAACGGCCGCCGGTGATAGTACGTTGTGTAGATATTTGGAAAAATCTATGACTTCGGGAAGCGGAAGCGGGTTTCCTCTGCTCGTTCAACGTACACTCGCTAAACACATTACTCTGTTAGAGTGTGTGGGGAAGGTTATTTAAACTTTGTTTGATATATGTTGCAGGCCGTGTATATTATTATTTCATGTATTTGATCTAATCTAATTTAACTCAATCCAAAATTTTGATCGAAATTAATGAAATTGCCAAAAAAAATCATCCTGACCCAACTCAATCCTCAAAAATATGTATTTATGACCGATTCAAATATACATGGACTGAAATATACTTGGACTGTGATAGATACATATAATTTATGATAAAAGTAATTTTTATGTATAAAATAATACTTATATTTTAGGGTCGCTACGGTGAAGTATGGAAAGGTCAGTGGCATGCCGATTTGGTTGCCGTAAAAATATTCTTTTCTCGAGACGAAGCATCGTGGCATAGGGAGACTGAAATTTATAGTACCGTTCTATTGAGACACGAGTCCATATTAGGCTATATAGGCAGCGATATGACTTCCAAGAACAGTTGTACACAAGTATGTTTTAAAATCAAAATAATTCCATCAAACACTAAAACGAACGAATAATCAACTCCGTTTCACGATTTCAGCTGTGGTTGATCACTCATTATCACTCTCTGGGTTCTCTGTACGATCATTTGAACAGGACGACTCTGACCCATTATCAAATGATGTCGATATGTCTTTCCATCGTTCACGGTCTGGTGCATCTTCATACGGAGATTTTCGGCACTCAGGGCAAGCCGGGCATTGCCCATCGCGATATCAAAAGCAAGAATATTCTGATGAAAACAAACGGCGAGTGCGTCATCGCCGATTTCGGTCTGGCCGTCACTCACGTTCAGGCCACCGATAAGTTGGATGTCGGTTCCAATCCCAAGGTTGGGACGAAGCGCTACATGAGTCCTGAAGTGCTCGACGAAAGGTAGTTTGATTGTTTTTAAATGATGTATTATGGATTTTTTATAATATTGTCTAAATTTTGATTTTAGCATAAACATGGAATGTTTTGAGTCGTTCCGGCGTTGTGATGTGTATGCTTTAGGACTTGTCATGTGGGAAGTGTGCCGAAGAACAGTTTGGAACGGTAAAATCCTTGTTTTATTTTTCAATACTGACCTGAAGAATATTTAAATACTGACCGAATATTTTATTCCCTATTATATTTTATATTGATTTTTTTCTAGGTATCGTCGAAGATTACAAACCTCCGTTTTATGATGTCGTGCCATCTGATCCTTCGTTTGAAGACATGAGAAAAGTCGTCTGCGTAGACGGAATGCGTCCCTCACTATCGAATCGTTGGGCCAGTGATACTGTAAGTTAATTTTCTTCAACTTAAAACTATTAGTACTTTTCATGAATAACAATGATTTTTTTTGGTTTTTCAGATTCTCTCCGGAATGGGAAAACTGATGCGAGAATGTTGGCATCAAAATCCATCCGTGCGACTGCCGATCCTGAGAGTCAAGAAGAATCTGGTGAAACTTTCGGCCGTTCACAAATCGATGAAACTGAATTCAGACGCCGAAGTCTGTGTATGATTTCCTGTGTTTTTTTTTAATTTGTTACTTAGCATTTAAGGGTCTCAGTGATGATTCACAAACAGTGATAATTATTATAAAACTGTGTATCAAATCAAGTAAACGAGTGTGCATGGAGTGCTCACGTTTCAACAACGTGTACAATTCTTGTATAGTATTTAGTATAAAGACATTATTTTTCTATGTTACGAGATTATTCATTTGTACACAGTTAAAAGTAAGCAAAGACAAACTCAAAAAAATGTGTGTTTTAGAAAATCTTCGGACTTTGAATGTTCGAAGATTGTCCCGCAAAATCAAAACCGGTACTTTTGTCATTTTTATAGTACAATATTCAAAATGTTCTTTTTATTATATACCTCATTTATTAGTTATTTTTTATTAATCTGTAATTACCTTCTTTAATTTAGATTTTAGGTTTTTTTTAATCTTGTGATTTATTTTATATACTGTTGAAATTTTTACAATTGATTTTTATTGTAAATTCAAAGATTCAATCAACTTTACATTATCATGCATCTGTATATATCATGAATTAAATATCTACAAATTGTGTGTATAAAAAAATATCCATTTTATCGATTTTGTTATTGCAACATATCTATTTATATAAAAATGTCGTGTAAAAACGAACTTTTGTTTTATATACGGTATTTGAGATGGTTTCGAGTCATTGTTTGTTTGCTTCATGCAAATTATTTATCGTAAACGCAATACTTTATTTGTCAATTGAGCGTTTGTCATATCAACGAAACGGTATTAGCCGATTTGTGTTATTGGATTTTGAGGCTTTTCGTGACGAAAAAACGTGCGAGAGAATCGTTTTGCTTTGGTTTCCATATCATTAAGTTATTTTGGCAATAATAAAAGTTTGATAAATGTAAATTGTGCGTTGAACGACAATAAGTGCTTGAATGTTCATAATCATTGCCCACATGTTTTTTGCATATCCGAAATCTTTCGCAATACAGTTTCGTTTCCGAATGATACTTAATCGATTTGTAAAACTTGCCATATTTATATAAGTTATTAAAGATTATTTATGACATATCATTGATTCGATCGATCAGAATAACTAAACATATTGAACTTGTTTTATCGAAGATTCCATTATTTTACATATATTTTACGTTGTGTTTGGAAAATTTACATTGTAGTTTTTCATAATTCAACGTGACTGTTTTCAACGTCAAATATCAGACTTTTTTAATATCAGGTCTTTTGAGGCCGCGTTACAAAAGCCTATTTTCTATATATCGTAATTTTTAACGTGTACGATTCATAGTAATGCATTTAGTATTATTTTGACAAATATTGCCATAACGAATATTATTTTATTTATTAATTTAGTTTTTATTTAGTGGTTAGTCCAATTGATGCGTAAAAAAATACATTTTCAAACGATATATTGTATATTATTTGTATAAATAATGTGAATATATCATACATTGTTGCATATAAAAGTTGTCTTCCTTATACATTTGTAATCTTATACATGTTTATGCATTCATTGTGTTGATTGATTACAAATTAGTTCGGTTTTAATCAATTAATTTATTAACCAATTTTTATTATGGTTTCATAATATATTATTTAATTTAATTGTAAGATCTACTTAACATCTTATCGCTCGTTTCATTTAATTATTTTAATCATTTCATGTGAATATTAAAAAAAAAAACGAAATTTTGCCTTTATTTCAATAACGTGTATCTTAATTAAGTTTAGTTTTTATAGTATAATTATAATGGACGTTGTTTCCAGTTCGATCAGTATTCACAATTACTTTTATGAAAGTACTTTTTTGTTTTTTGATAATTCTATGTGGATCTGTTGAGATTTCGCCATTTTTTATTTGCATTTTGAAATTAGTTGATAAAAACAATGATATTTTACAAAATTTGTGTAAATCGCATGCATCCTTTGATGTTATATTAAAGTCTATTCTGTTGATCGTTGTTTTAAAATATTTTGAACACATTTGCTCTACTTTCAAATTGATATATTTTCAAATTTTTTATTTCGTACTTTAAGTGGAATAGATTTAATTATCTCGATACATTTATATTATATACATGTGTATATTTAGTAAAGACTTATTAACCTATTGTAATGTATACATATTTGAAACATATTGCAATTGCTGTACAAAAAATTTATAGAAAAAGAACCTACATTAATGTAATATAGAATATGTGTTATGAGTTCTATATGTTCATTAATAAACAAGATAAATAGCGACGTACCTTAACAGTTCTAATTTGCATGTGAGAACACACAGTTTGTTTTTGTTTGTGTATTTGGTATGAAGTAACAAATTAGTTTATAATTTATAAAATAAAATAAAAAGTAAATAAAATAAGGTGTTTGACTAAATTTGTTCTTTTCTTTAAAATTTTCGATGCATTTCAACAATAAAATTTTATTGTTAGCTGATTTCATTTTTGACAATTGTATATGAGAATTTTTTTAAATTAGGTTTAAAAGTTTCCTACTAATAAATAAGTTAACCTACGTTTTCATTAGATATGATTATCTTTTTATATTCAAAGTAACACTGTCGATGTGATTCGATTATTACTGAAAGTGAGATAAGTCCATTAGAAGTTAAATAATCGATTATTTTCTTTAATATTTTTGCATAGTAAACTTTAGCATGTTGGCAATTTAATGACATCTCTGTGCTAAGTGGATACTGACCCTTCAGTACAAGCAGGGCCGTAGACAGAAATCCCGAAACTTTGGAAAAAAAATTTAAAAAATTCCGGGGCCCTTCAAATTTTTATTTATTCCATTATTTTAAATTTTCAAAAAAATTCGGATTCGGAAATTTTGGAAAATCATCATCATTTAAGTTTTATAAAAATGTCATAGATGTCGTTAAAAATAAATATAAATTTTATTATTTTCAAATTGTCATTTAAATTTTATAAAAATTTCATAGATGTCGTTAAAATAAATATTTATTTTATCATTAAAGTTTTACAAAAATTTCAAAGATGTCGGTGAAAATAAATATATATATTTTATGATTTAAGTTTTATAAAAATTTCATAGATGTCGTTAAAATAAATATATATTTTTTTAATTATTATATTGTCATTTAAGTTATATAAAAATTACATAGATGTCCGCAAAATAAATATATATTTTATAAATATTTTTAATTGTTTTTGATTTTATAAAGGCAATCGCAACTAGATTTACACTTGGTCATATGTATGGATTGGATGATTAGAATGGACTCGTGAAGTGAAACTGTCGAGAATCCATTGTGTTGTTTTTCCGAAGATCAAAAGGACTCCATACTTCAGCGATCGTGGTATCTTCTTCTCGAATCGTGTAAATAATTGTCTCCAATCGGCGAACGTAAAACTACATACGCGATAAACGTCAAAAGTGACAGTTAGCAGGCACCGCGAATACATAATATACCACTAGCAGTGATTCGAAATATTTGTTTTCTGAGCACACCCAAGATTGCCAACTTTTTTCGACCGCTTTGTGAACCTTTACCAGTTTAGGTTACCACTACATGTGACTACATTGAGACTTGTTCCAACAAATTCAAACATATTTCCACGTGTACAGAACCGAATAACAACCATATACTTTGTCTTTACTGATCAAAACAGGATCTTTTAACTGATCAATTAAATACACTAGGTTCTCTTTTTATGCGGTAGATGCGTTCCGTTCCGTTCCGTTCCACATAAAAAAAATCGCATAAAAAAAGATATGAAAAAGTGAAACTGCTATATAAAATATACCTAAAATCGCATTAAAAAAAATGTATTTCTATCAACAATGTACTCTTAGTTAAGTTATTACATTGTACATACATTTGTACGTTCATATAGTCCAAAAAAAAAATATTTAAAAAAAACCGCATAACTCTGAATTCGCATTAAAAAAAAAACCGCATAAAAAGAGAACCTAATGTACAGGCCTTTTCTAAATTCGCTTTTTTTTCGAAAACTGAACAAAACCAAAAACAAAAACTTACGGCGTAAACCGAACCTAAACATATTTTTCCATTGCCCCAAAACCGACAATCAAAACGAAAAAAAACCACATTTCGAAACCTCGACCAAAACAAACCCAAACCCCATTCAAAAACAATTCAACTATCACCACATTACCCTCATCGTCACACCCACCCCCACAAAACTGCAACACTCACATTGCCGCCCTGCCCGTTTGAATGTCAATTCTCAAACGTCAAACACTCACATGGACCGCGGCCCGAAACGTGCGCCCTTCACCTCACCGCCCTCACCTTTCAGCCCCCAGGAGCCCCCGCGGACCTGCCCCCCGGCCCCCTTCCCCGGTAAGCGCCCCCCCCTCGCCCAGCTCGGCCCCCGGCGAACGCGGCTGCGGACGGCGACCTTGGCCCATATTTTCGAGGTTACGTTCGCGCTGGGCCCCAGCGGGGCTCTCTGTTCGAATCTGTATTGCGGTTAGAGCTGTGTGTCCACAGTGGAGCTCGCACGCTGCTTAACTCGGGGCCTGCGACGGCTAGTAGTGTGTTGGGAATACTAATCTTTAGTTTGGTGTGTCGCACGAGGGTTCCCGATGCTTGTGTGTGTGTAAATCGGGTGGTGTTCTTGTAATTCAGAAGTTTGGACCGTTTGTATGAAGAAATGTGCGTTTCAGTAATGGTTTTGGTAACGATTGTGTTTGGGTATTGATTGGGAATACGTTTGGGCTTTCGTATCTGTTGTTTTTGGTTTGGTCGTTTTGAATTTTTTTGATTCGATGTTTTTAGGTAATTTTCTGTATGGAAACATGCTTGAATATTGATTGAGAATAAGTTTGGGCTTTCGTATTTGCAGATTTTTTTGTTTGGTCGTTTAAAATTTTTGATTCGATGTTTTTAGGTAGTTTTCTGTATGGAAACATGCTTGAAAATTTGTTGAAAATACATTTGGGCTTTCATATTTGCAGATTCATTGTTTTTTTGATCATTTTATATTCATACTTATAATTGTAATGGTATAATGGTATATAGATTTCTTTCGTGATGATTTTTAATTCAATATTTCGATTATCTTTTTAATATGTTTTTAAATTTTGTACTTTAGGTGCGTAAATTATTTATCAACGTATATAGTTGTGTTATTTGTGCTTTAATTAATTTTTGAATGTATTTCATGCGTAACTTATGCATAATGGGTTTCTTAACGAATTTCGTAAGCAGTTTGTACTTGTACATGTTGTAGAGAAATAATGTTTCAGTTTTACAATTCATTTTCCATTAAATCGTATACATTTACTTATACTAACAGTTTGAACAGCAAAAAGTGATACTTTACTACATTTAAACTCAAAATTCATTAAAAAAGCCATTTATACATTAATAATACGTTAAGAATCCTAATTTAAGCACTTATAATCAATTTTTATTCATATTAAAACACAAATTTGTCAATAAACAATTTACGCCCACAAAACGCAGAATTACCTATTTTCAAATCATTCGTATTCGTAAATTTGCTAGTATCATCATCTAATTATTTGATAATATGACTTTTCTAAATATTCTATTGAATTAGCTTTGTAAATGTAACATATGTTAACACCATTTTTAAATGGTCTATTTTGAATTTTTAAAGCAGACACGTAAACGGGATCAATTTGTCGTAAAAATGGCCGGATTTGCTGCTCAAGCTGCGATTAGATCGAAATGGACCGATTTGATAGAGTCGTCGACGATCGACGTTCCCGGTGAAGTCACTCAGGGTGTCCGATCCGTTGTCGGCTGGTTGAAGCAGGCATAATAATTATTCATAGATCTTTTGCATTACATTTTTGATTATTTTCCCGCATTTTTTGTGTTCTATGCATATTTTCTATACAGCTTGTGTCTCACACTAATCTTCACTTTGCACAATATGTAGAGATTTTCAGTCGCACATCGAACGATAGACGTAGTGGAACGTTCGCTGTATACTCACATAACTCACACGTAACGAATATGAGGAAATTTGCATTTAAATGCGTCTCAATGAGAGCTGATTTATTTTTTTCGTATACCGTTCTTCACGAGTCGTTAAAAATATCCAAAGATGAACTTCATTCTGTTGTGTTGTAACCAATGCGGGTGAAGTTTAGCGTGTCAATGGCACTGTCCGTAACTTTGCGCTCGTGCCAAATTGGCGTAACTTCTATTTAGTGTGCGCTTATTGTTTGTACGTAATAGTTGTTATTCTCTGTCGTTTCCTTTATATATATTTTTCGACGAATTATTGAAGTGGGCAGTCGAAGTTGTCCTGTCGATGCCACTTTTTTGTCGGTCGTCAACAAACAGGATACATCTCATAAGCGAGAAGGTCAAATTTATCTAGTTGTAACTTTTACTGTTTTCAATTCTATTAATTGAGCAATTGAATTGAATTTATATACACTACTGATAAAATATATTTGCCCGACCATATTTTTTCCAATATTATATATTTATTAACGGATTTATCACTCGAAATAACTTATAAATTATGGATAATATCTTTCTAAATATATTTAGTTAAATAAACAAGATCAGAAATGACAAAATATTTTTACGAATTTTTCTAATAAAATTAGAACTATGTATGTATAGAAAAATCCATTTTTTTTTTCTTTTCAATTAATCAAAATCAATTTAATATATTCTAATAATATATGTTTTAAAGAAAACACAAATATAGTTTAATTTCGTATCCTTTTATATGCAATTCTTAAGGTGGGCAAATATATAAAATCGGTAGTGTATATATGTAAAGCTTTTATTATATCGACTTTATTAATTGCACTTTTTAGTAGGCTTTTTGATTCGTTTCGATGTAGTTTTTTTTATATTATTATTTGCATATCGATGTCGTGGAATGAAATATAAAATTTGTATTTTTTCATCTTTGAAATAATCTTTGCAGGCTTCTTTAGAAGTTCGCCAAGCTGGAAGACGAGCCGTGTCTTCACTAGGCAATAGTGCAATGTCTCACGATACGGTGGTTATTTTACATTTCAACGATGTGTACAATATCGAGCAAACTTCAAGTGAATATCCGATTAATAACTTATTTTATTCATGAATAAATATAATCTGAATCGTTTTATTATTGAAATTTATAGAAAACGAACCAGTCGGAGGAGCTGCACGATTCGCTACAGCCATTAAAAGTTTTTCCAATCTAAATCCATTAATATTATTCAGCGGAGACATATTTTCTCCAAGCATGCGTTAGTATATATTATAATAATATTCTTTTCAAATTTTCTGTTACGTCTCATCGACCAATTAAAATTTTAGTGAGCACATTCACAAAAGGAGAACAAATGGTACCAGTTTTGAACGAAATAGGAGTTCATTGTTCAGTATTCGGAAACCACGATTTCGGTAATTAAAAAAATCAACATACTTGTTATACAAAATTACATATTCATATATTTTTTAATTTTTTGAACAGATCACGGTCTTGAAATATTATCGAAATGGGTTTCGATGTGCAATTTTCCATGGCTCATGTCGAACGTTATAGACAACGAAACGGGTAGACCTCTCGGTGATGGAAAAATCACGCACGTCGTCGACTGGGGCGGACATCGGATCGGATTAGTCGGTTTGGTAGAACAGGAATGGTTAGATACTTTGTCGACTATAAACCCGGATGAAGTGACGTTCTTGGATTTTGTCGAAGCTGGTACTAAATTGGGAGCTCAACTCAAACAAGAAGTATGGAATTTATCTTATGGATTTTCCTTAATTATCAACTTGATTTTAAATTTATGTATGATTTGTTTTAGGGTTGTGATTATGTTATTGCTTTAACTCACATGAGGACTCCTAACGATTTGAAGCTCGCTGAACAGTGTGATGAAATCGATCTTATCCTCGGAGGACACGATCATGTATACGAAACACATTTGGTTGGTGATTCTATACAAAGTAAATTAATTATTTTATTTTTATATACAAATTTTGAAAATTTTGATTTTAGGTGAACGGAAAATATGTAATAAAAAGTGGTGTAGATTTTAAAAATTTTTCGAAAATTTGTCTCAACTTTGATAAAACGAATACGGTGAATGTCACAATTGAAGAAGTTCAAGTTACGTCTTCGTATGTAGAAGATCCCGTTTTGAAGGAGAAATTGGACCAATATTCAGGTTTGATGCATTTCTATTATGTTCATTATGAAAAAATATGCTATTATTTTAATTGTTGTGAAATTATTTCTTCTTACAGCAATAGTGGAAGGAAAAATGGACGAAGTTCTCGGAAAATTCACTGTACCACTCGAAGGACGGTTTAAGATTATAAGAACGATGGAAACTAACCTTGGAAATTGGATGAGTGACGTCGTTCTTGCAGCTACTGGGGCAGATCTCGTCATTATAAATTCTGGCACTTTTCGAAGTGATATGGTAATGATTTTGATTTTTGTATGCAACTTTTTGCACTCGAGGGGTTTTGAGAACAAGTGGCACAAGAAACTTAAAGGAATTTTGAGATTTTCGTAACTTACGTGTTATAATATTCATATATTTTTTTTAATTGGTATATAGTTGAAGAATATATGTACATATATCCCATTTTATAATTCACTATCGATATTTGATTTTAGTAAAAGAACTCTATCATAAAAAAAGTTTTAGTTGGGACAAATATGGCAGTGGTCAATTGCAAAGGGTTAATATGCAATAAAATGTTTGAAAACACTAACTTTTCATTTGCTTTTTAGGTACATCCTGCTGGTGAATTCACTATGCGAGATTTGTCCAACATTATTCCCAGTCGTAACGCTTTAGTGTTGTTGTCTTGCACTGGCGAAATCATATTAAAAGCTCTCGAAAATGGGGTATCTAAATATCCGAAAATGGAAGGACGGTTCCCTCAGGTTCGATTTTTTAAATATGTTTTATTGCGTTTTTTTGCAGTTTTTTGATTAGTATCATTATTAGGTTGGAGGTTTGTCTTTTGCATTTGATCCATCCAAACCGGAAGGTGCACGTGTGGAAAAATCGACTGTGAGAGTCGGAGATGAGTATTTACAACCGAATCAAGTTTATCGTACTGCGATCAAAAGATACATATATCAGGGTTGCGATGGTTACAACATGTTTCAAGATTGTCCCGTTATCGTATGTTACTTTTGTGTTAATTAGAAAATATTTAAAAAAAAAACAACGTTTTTCTAATTGAATCTTTATAGATGGATGACGACCTCTGTCCAGAAATCGGACTTTGTGTCCGAAACCATTTCAACGCTATAGATATGAGAACTGGACGTGCTAAACATTCGAAACATAGACAATCTCTGATTACGTTGAGTAGAAGGTATTATTAATATACAATAAATTTTTTTGTTCAACTTCACGCAAATATTTATATTATTTTATTTTAATAAAGGCACAGTCTCGTCAAGATGTTAGACGGAAGCGAGTTAGATGGGCCACCACCTCTGCGAAAAGCGTCATCTGTAGATGTTCCATCGATAACACCTCATATGTCCAATAACAGTACACATCATCGGTAATTTTTTACTTCTTTCAATAGATTTTCGTTTAACAATACAGTAGTTTTATTGTATAATGGAAATATTTTTGATTCAAATTCAATTTAGACAATAATTATGATTTTTCGACAATTATATGAATTGATAAGTTCAAATATACTTCATTTTTCATTTCATATTTATAGTTTGACTCGGCGTGCTTCATTAGACGATCTTGAACAAGAATCGTGTCAGTTGACACCTAAATTAGAGCAACGCATAATTATTATTGAGTCTCCGCAGGTTGGTTTATGTTACTTATTATAAAATTGTATTTCTTCAATAAAATGAACCTTTTTAACATACTTTTTTGCTATTTCAGCAATTGAACGAACTTCTTCTGCAACGAAGCAGATGGGAAGCAGATTCTGTGATAAAAGAAGTCGACGAAACATCGCCGTAAAGTTGTTGCAAATTTTCTTTGCATAAAAAAAATCTTAATATCGAATTATGATTCTTATTGTTTACAATAAGCAATAATAATTTTAAAATTTTCATTTCGAATTCAGATTGTTTCCGATTGAGTTTTGTAAATTTTCGTGTTGACTTTTAACTCTCAATGTACGTGTCTTATTTATTGTAAGTAGATTGAACAATTGATTGAATACGTTGATATATTTTCGTGACGTAATATTTCTCAATGTATATAGCTTATTTTTGAAGCGAAATTAATATTTTTCCCAATGTTTGCTCATTGCCGTTCGCATCAAATGCACTTAGATATAATGATCGTCTCTGTGACGTTAAACTGATGTTTATTTTTGGAATTTTCGTTTAGGCTTATCGATAAATTACTGGCATTACGCTCTGCCATATATTTGTGTAACCGGGCTTTATATAATAGCTTTAACAGAGTTCGTCTACTTATTTTGCTACGTGTCTATTTTTTATGATGAATTGCAAGTTTTATTGACAATTATTGGTGTGTACATGCGTATGTTGTTAAGAAGCCATTCGTTATTGTGGTGAAAATTTCTGAAATGTCAATGAAATCATCTATCAACTTTTATTATTACGAATGCAAGTATTTTAAAATATAGTAATTTAATCATTATTCTAATCATATGTATTACAGCTTGGATATTCGGCATTAATTTATTTTATATTTATTTAAAAAAAAGGTATTATATATTCGAAATTTGTAATGGAAATTTTGCATGTTTATTTGTATGATTATTTTGCACGTATTTTATTTATATTTTATACAATTAGCTAGTTTATCATATTATATTTTTGTTTAAAGTCGAATTATCGCTAATTCAGTGATACCTCATTTCTTTATTGTGATTTAGTTTATTTTTCGTATCATTCATAAATAGATATTTCTACCTCATCGATAAAACTGATATTTACAGTTTAATTAGATACATTTAGTTATTATTTCTTTTAGATTCTGAAAGACATTTTATACTGTAAATTCTAGTATTATAATCGATTCAACAGTGTCGATGTTGTATTTTGAAAATTCTAGTCAATGCAAAAATAATCTGTATTATTTACACAATAAAAAAAATATTGTACTTGCACAAATTTACGTATCACATTTTATAAATGCACAATCGAGTATTACTTTAAATAAAAAGCACAATTTTATTTTATTAACAATATTGTTAACCTCGCAGAACTTTTCCATTCTGTATTTGTTAGAACGTCTTTCAATATGTTGATTCTTTATGAAATTATTAGATTTGTGCCGTTTTTTATTTAGATCAATTAAATCAAGTTTCTGATGAGATTTCTCGTATATAAATGTAGTGTAAGTACAAATGTTAACTGAAATAGTACGTATGAAAAATTTTCACTCAAAAAAAAAAGCACCAAACGATAACTCGTAGTGTGGTAGTTGTACGAAAAAAGTGCACAGGCTTCATGCAATGAACGTTCGAGCTTTTTTATATTATATATGCAATAAAATTGTTATTTGTACACCCGTATGTGGATATAATTTGTATGTTTAATTTTTTTTTTGTGTAAATTTGTTTTGGAAGTTCAATAGTATGTAGAAGCGGTGCCCAATATTTTTTTAATATCTAAACTTGAACGAGTTGTATATGTCGCAGTCCATGTATATTTGACCCAAACCTTCAATGAAAATAAATTAAATTGTTGAAAAAACCTAACCAAACCTTATCTAATCCTACTCAACCCACAACAATATGTATTTATGATCGATCCAAATATATATGGACTGTGACATATACAAATTAAAGTTATAATACTTGCATATCTCAAAACAACTGATTAGTGTTGGATATTGAAAATTTATTAATGTTGTCTTTAAATAATTTATTTTTATTTACATTTTCACTGGTTATTAACTTGGAGTCACCATAAAATATATCTTATGGGCATCGCCAATATACTAAAATTCACTCGTCGAATTAGAGTATTTTTCAAATGAAATTTGAAAGTTTTATGTGACGTTATTTCTATTTGTAAATAAAGAAAACACCAAAACTTAGTACTTCCATATGTGATATTTTGTGTTATGTTTATTTTTTTATATAGTTTGAATATTTATACAAAAATTATTGTTGCTGTTAGCCATTTTTATACATGTTTGGTTATTTCAAAATATATATACACTTATGTGATTAAATTTGATTTATTTAACACCCTTTTTTTATTCTTCATAAATTTGAGCAAAAAGAATGTTAAATTAAAATGACATGGGAATATATTTGGTAACATCAATCACAAAACAATTAAATAATATAAAATAAGTATAAAGATAATTTATTTATACATTGGATTATAAATTTAATAAATAAGTAAAATCTCAGATCTATAACAATATGTAAATAACTTTGGAGATTTACAAAAACTTTGGTATCTAAAATTTGTCATGAAACAGATCTTATCACAATTTATCACAACATGAAATTTTCAAGTTTTCTCTCAAAATATCAAAAACACTCCTCAATTCTATCCATTTACAATTTACTTATTACACAAAATGTTCACCAAAAAGCAACCACTAATTACTTTCACACATCAGACTCATATTTGATTTATTTTCACAGTTCCAAAATAAGAATCACCAACCATATGTTATGCTATCCTTTGTCGTAATGATGCTATTGACAAACGTAGCCATTATGTATTGAAATTTTTCTTCCGACAGCGGTTCGATTGAATTGAATCGATCTTTAAGAAAACGACACGCTTTATGCCAATAGTGATCGTTAGGATGCGGCGGAGAATTTGAGATTTCCATTTCGTTCAAACTGTAAAGATGATCGTGTCTAAAAAATATGGGAAAAATATTAATTTCTTCAGATAAATAATTGTCTTGTTTGTGTATGAGAATATAACTCACTTTACAATTTCGACGAGTTTTTGGTTTGTTTCGTTCGAATTGTCATTTTCTTGAATTTCGTTAGGAAGAAAATGATCAATATTTGCAATATCCACTAAATAACTATCATTTAAAAAATTTATCAAATCACTATCGTTATAATTTACAAATTTATTGTCTACAACTTCAATATTATTTCCAACATCGAGCGAATCTAACTCTTCATTTTTATCTTCGGATGAACTATTTAGAATTTTATCCTGATTTTTTTTCCAGACTTTAAACCAACTACAGACAGTTCGATATCGAGGAAAAATCGTTGCGTCTGTAGCATCTAATTCTAAAGTATCACATTTCAGTGATGTTTCATGAGCTCTGATCGCAGCAGTTATGCCTAATCAAACAAATTCGATTAATTCCAATAAAGTTCTTTATTTAACATCATATTCTATACTTTTTTATACCTAAACCATCTTTGAAATATTTGAAAAATTTGCTTTTGATTCCTTTCAAGGGGCGCTGTAAAGTTTTAGCCCAAACAATATCAGTCGGATGATTATGTGTACCTTTGAAGGTAATTATTGCTTGTAATCCTTCCTGAAAAGTTGTCGACTGTTACAGTAGATAAAATTTTTATAAATATAACAGATAACAGATTTTACCTTAACGTATTTATCTCTAATTTGAGTAGTACGTGTACTAAGTTTTATATTAATATCTATCGTAGCCGTACATCCCAAAATTTTTGACCTGTTTGTAGTACCTTTTGTCTTTCCATAATCACTATATTTACAAACGATCGTTTTTCTGAAAAAGTTCATAATTTTTGATAGAGTTCAGAGACTTTGAATGAAATAGACAATTTTTTTAATTTCAATAAGAACATACACATCTCAAATACAGTATGTGATTGTAGTAAATCTGTATTTATTTAATACTTGCCTACAGATATGTTTTACACCTTTAGGAACATGATATTTTACATTCCACGTAGTGTGGGTTATTAGACGATATTCCTCTATCCACTTTTCTACATCTTCAATGCTGAATAAGTTAGCGCGGTAAACATTATTTCCTATATTAATATGGCGAAATGAATAAGGCAGATTCATCACCGTTCACTAAAATTACTTTTCGGCGAATCAAAATGGGAAATTTTGATATTTTTTTTTACACGTGAGAACTGTCACGAATCACACATTATAACATTTTATGTAGTGCCACTATTATCATACTTGTTTATGTTCACAACGGGACAATATATTGGTCACAGTATTTACATTACAAATTCACGTCAAAATTATCAAACGTCAAATAAAACGTCAAATTCGCAACAAAATCAGCTTTTCGCCCGACAAATAGTTGCTAGTATCAAAATTACATTTTTAGTAGTGAACTTATTATAAAAACTAAACATTAGACCCAGTGTACATTGCAATGTACAGTAATTTAAATGTTTTTTGTGGGCTAGTATACGTATTAGGATGTAAAAATTTTAAATGTTCAAATGAGAAAATATTAAGAAGTATTGAATTTAATTTGCAAGAGGATGAATTGCATCATTAGTCAATTGAGGATTAACATGAAAAACACATTTGGTCCTTTCAGTTTCGTGTTAAGCGTTTTCCATTTTAATTTCAAAATTTCAAAAACATGTGCTTGAATCATGTGCGCTTGGATCATGTGCGCTTGGATCAGGTGTGCTTATTGTTAGATCCGGGAACCCAAATATAATATTTTTCTGAAATTCATAAAATGTGTTGCCATACATATGCACATGTATCATTCGTTTGACAGTTATTGGCGCGAAAGTGGCGTTTTGTTTGGAACAGCACTACAATAGTATTCTATAGGTTATTATAATATTATAATAATAATGGGTATTCTCGGCTTAGCCAAGATCATTGCTGATGTTGCACCGCAAGCTATTAAAGAGGGTGAAATCAAGAATTATTTCGGTAATTTGACATTTAATATGCATTCACATTGTTAGGTTATCTAAGGTTTTAAATCAATGCCAAATATTTTGATTAATCAATGTTTTTTTCACATTTTCAGGAAGAAAAATTGCTATAGATGCATCTATGTGTCTTTATCAGTTCTTAATTGCTGTACGTAGCGAAGGTATATAGTTTTTTTCATTGATATATAGAAACATTTTATGGTTAACTCAGAAAAAACATTACACAGTTTAAAGATATATATCTAGTTGCTTTCCTCATGACTAAAGATCGTGATCTTCCATACTTCGGCTCAAAATTGTCCTCCATTTCTCCCAACACGTCTCTGCATCACAGTTAGGTCATCGACATTATGAAGTGGCTCTTCTTCTACTTTTATGTACCACCCTCAACACCTCCTATCAATACCAGCTTTTTCAGATTATTCTAGTCCCATATCGCAACATCTAAAGAACCGAAAAACACGTCTTAGGCCAGTTTAAAAAAGCCTTTCCCTGGCACCAAAATCCCTCATAATAATCATTCGATCTTGCAATTAGTATCATCCATGGAATACAAAACATACACTTTTAACACCACATCTCAAATACACTTATCGTTTTCTTATCTCAAGCTTTAATTGTTAGGTTTTTCATTCCATATAATTATGAGATATTAAATTGGAATTAAATATTTTAACATCACTTAAAAATCTATTATTTCTATATAGGAGCTCAATTAACATCAACCGATGGAGAAACCACTTCTCATCTGATGGGTACTTTTTATCGTACAATTCGATTATTGGAAAATGGTATTAAACCTGTTTACGTGTTCGATGGTAAACCACCAGATCTCAAATCTTCCGAATTAGTGAAAAGAGCCGAAAGGCGTGAAGATGCCCAGAAAGAGTTGGAAAAAGCAACGGAAGCCGGTAATTTATTTTACGTTGGAAACATAACTTTTTTTTGAGTCAATCATAAAATTTTGTCATTATGTGTTACAGGAGATGCAGCTATGATTGATAAGTTCAATCGTCGTTTGGTGAAAGTCACGAAACATCATGCCGAAGAAGCTAAAGAACTATTGAAATTGATGGGAGTGCCTTATATAGACGCTCCGTGTGAAGCCGAAGCAGAATGTGCATCTTTGGTATAAAAATTGTTCATATTATTCATATTTTTAGATTAATGTACTGAATTTTATTTTATTAAACTTCAGGTTCGTGCTGGAAAAGTGTATGCAGCTGCCACTGAAGATATGGATGCCTTAACGTTTGGATCTAACGTACTTCTGCGTCATATGACCTTTTCGGAAGCTAGAAAAATGCCAGTCCAAGAATTCCATTTAGATAGAGTGCTAGAGGGATTGTCCATGACAAAAGACGAGGTTTAAAAATCTTCTAAATCGATTAATATTATAAGATTAGCGTTTAATTAATATTTTTTGATAGTTTGTAGATTTTTGTATTCTTCTCGGTTGCGATTATTGTCCTTCGATTAGAGGAATCGGTCCGAAAAGAGCGATTGAATTGATTGCTCAGTATCGTTCGATCGAAAACATTTTGAAAAATATAGATTCAAATAAATATCCTCCTCCGGAAGATTGGAATTATGAAAAAGCAAGAAAATTATTTTTGGAACCAGAAGTATCTAGTTCTGATTCAATAGATGTGAGTAGAAATTTGCTCGAATGTTTATTTTACGAACTGTTTCTTAAATTTATTATGATTACATAGTTGAAGTGGTCTGATCCTGATGAAGAAGGTTTAGTGAAGTATTTATGCGGAGATAAACAATTTAATGAAGACAGAGTAAGGTCGGGAGCTAAAAAATTGTTTAAATCACGATCCGGAACGACTCAAGGACGTCTCGATACATTTTTTAAAGTAAATTTAGTTTTTCTTGTATTGAAATGCTTTGAAAAATTGCAGGATGAATTATTATATTTTTTTACAGGTATTACCTTCCACTAATGCTACTCCGAAACGTAAAGCTGACGATAAGAAAGGATCTACACCGAAAAGAGGAAAACCTTCTGGAGGACGAGGTAGAGGAAGGCCAAAATAAATTGTTTAAGTCATTATAACATACACATAGATCTGTCTCAAGAATTCTCAATCGAATATAGATTACACAATTTGTATTAGGAATAATATTTGAAATTATTTTGAATATCGTAATGTTCCTCAATTTTCGTAGAATATCTCATTTTAATTATTCATTATTTTATGAAATTTGACGAAATTTTTTAGTTTCAATAATTTTTTCGTGTCAATCCTCATATTTTCTCTTATAAACAATTCTTGTGAAGGAAATAATTTTCAAAATTGGTGTTACTTTAAGTTAATATGTATTTTTTCGATATAAAGCATACAAAACATACGTATATTTTTCACTAACAACTATTCACAAAAGGGAAAATAATTTATATTGATTAATTTCAATAGACTCTAAAGAAAATAACATCAAATAATTTCAGTCTCAATTCCACATCAATAGCCAAATTGGATAAATCACATACATATTTTAATGTAAAATTTAATATATTGTAAAACACTTATTCTCTAACATTTAACACATAGTGGAAAATTAAAAAAAATCTAGATATAGTGAAATCAAAACTGTTCATAAATGCAAGTGCAAATAACAAATTATAACAAATTGATACGTGGCTGTTTTCGGAACAGTACATAATTAAGCGAAGTTTTGTTTCAAGAAATTGATGAGACCGTTAGTAGATGGATCATGAGACGATACTGGAGATTTATCTTGGAGTTCAGGTTCGATTGCCTTTGCCAATTGCTTTCCGAGTTCCACGCCCCATTGATCATAAGAATTGATATCCCAAATTACTCCTTGTGTGAATATCTTATGTTCATAAGCAACTGAAAACAAAATTTTTATTAAGATAATTTTGATACATTGATGTTTGAAATGTTATATGTATATAACATACCAATCAAAGCTCCGAGTGTAAACGGAGTAACTTTTTTAACAACGATAGAGTTAGTTGGTTTATTTCCCTGGAATACTTTATGGGGTAAAATTTTCTTTACATCGTCCGCTGACATCCCGGATTTTTCTAACTCAGATTTAGCCTGAAAATATCGAAATATTTTTTAATTTTATCTATCAAATACAAGAAATATATCAAAATATAGTTAATTATCAAACCTGAGCTTCAGTTTTTCCAGTCATTAAAGCCTCAGTTTGAGCCAAGAAGTTAGACAGCAAAATCTTATGATGAATACCACCAGCAATTGGGTTATGAGTTTGAGCCGATGCAATGAAGTCGCAAGGAATCAACCTACGATAAATATTTTTAAATAGAATTTTCAATTTTATCAAATCACTCGCTAAATATATACAAAACAAACCTTGTTCCTTGATGAATAAGTTGATAAAACGCATGCTGGCCGTTAGTTCCGGGCTCTCCCCATACGATAGGTCCCGTCGAGTAATTTACAGTATCACCGGAGCGAGTCACATACTTACCATTACTTTCCATGTCTCCTTGTTGGAAATAAGCGGCAAAACGATGCAGGTATTGATCGTACGGCAACAAAGCGTGTGTTTCGGCACCATAGAAGTTTGAATACCAAATTCCGATCAACGCCAAGCAAACTGGTACCTGAAAAAACATGATTTTATATTTATAACCTTATTTTTGATGTCTATTGAATAGAAAAAATATAAAATGTTACATTTTTCTGTAGAGGTGCCGTGCAAAAATGATTGTCCATGAAATGTGCTCCTTCTAACAATTTTTCGAAATTTTCATAACCGACATAAAGTGCGATCGATAAACCAATCGCTGACCAAAGTGAATATCTACAAATGAAAAAAATAATCAAATCTATTTCTAAATAAATGGTTATTTAAAAATATGAATACACTTACCGTCCACCGACCCAATCCCAAAAACCAAACATATTTTTAGAGTCGATGCCAAAAGCAGTTACTTTTTCAGAATTCGTCGACAGGGCAACGAAATGCTTGGCAACTGCAGAAGGCTAAAAAAAAATATATATATAAATAATACGAACTAATAACAAAAAAATCAAGAAAAACAAATATAAATACATCTTTTGCGGCATTCAAAAACCATTCTTTAGCAGACGTAGCGTTGGTGATCGTCTCTTGAGTAGTGAACGTTTTTGAAGCGATAATAAACAGGGCAGTTTCCGGATTGAGCTTCTTCAGAGTCTCCGCCATATGAGTTCCGTCAATATTTGATACGAAATGCACATTTAAACCCTTCGCATAAGGTTTCAGAGCTTCGGTCACCATAAGAGGGCCAAGATCGGATCCTCCGATACCGATGTTGATCACGTCAGTGATAGACTTTCCGGTATATCTAATGATTGAAACATTTTACTTATGTTTTATATTGAAATTTAAGAAATATGTATAGAATCTTTACCCTTTCCATTGTCCGGAGATGACTTGGTTGGTAAACTCTTTCATATGTTCGAGTACGGCGTTTACGTCGGGGACTACGTTCTTACCGTCGACTATGATTTCTTTTCTGGTTCTGTTTCTTAGAGCGATATGCAAAACGGCACGGTTTTCGGTGAAGTTTATCTTTTGACCTGCGTTTAAAACGTATTTTATTCGTAAAAGGTGAATTAAAATTATATTTTCCATTAAAAAACTAGATAATCTTTCTTTTTAATAATCAACAATTATTCTTTGATAAATTTAATATTTATACCTGAAAACATGGCATCTCTCGCTTGTTCCACTCCTCGACTTTTAGCCAAATCGACGAGTAAGCAACAGGTTGTTTTATCGATGAGATTTTTCGAAAAATCAAAATACATCTCGCCATCTTCAGGAGTGGCCAATTTTACGCTTGAAAATCGAAAATAAAAAAAAATTAGGTGTGTACAAAATGTTCAAATAGTTCTTAAAATTATGGTTGAAAGACACGAAAGTGGTACAAGGTGAAAAAATAAAGAAAAGTAGGGTACAAACTAAAGGTCACATTCACCATGTATGAGTCGTTATATGTACATATATGAGGCTGTTAGTGCCTTAGGGTATTTCGTGGTTGTTGATAAACAACTATAAACCTAGTTTATTATCGATTTAGAGAATTTGTAATTGAGTTAATTTAACTAATTAATAAATATTAGATCCTTATACAAAGAAAATTATTGAAGAGTTTAATATATACTTAAGTCCTCGATTTATGCGAATTCGTACTTATACGACTTAAAAAAAAATGTTTTTTTTTATTATCTTGGAATTTTTTCCGAATGTTCATTAAAATAATACAACCCCTAATCATGTCAAACATACGTAAATGAGATTTTCGAATTAATAAGTAGTTTGTACTAACATAAATATAACTATGTATGCAGAAATGATTATGATAATATCTGAATAAATAATAATTTTTTATTAAATATACAAATACATATATATATCTATGTCCATTCTATTTTCACCCACTTTTGAAACAAATACATATTATATCAAAAATTTCTCAAATTTAAGACTTTTTTCGACTTACACAAAACCCATCGGAACAAATTAATCACGTAAGTTGAGGACTTACTGTAATTTAATTTCTATGACAAAATCGAAACACTAAACACTTCAGAATCAATTGTGCAATCAACAAAGTTGTAAAATAATCGATCAATCAATACGTTTAAGTCACGTTTCATCAATAACACAAAAAAAACTCATACAATAATGATTCTATACACTTAATAATTATGTTAATTAATGCATGAAACGACCTGAAACTTACACAAAATAATACTCTTTCGATAAAAAAAACGACAAACAAATCCTCATATACTTATTATTATCTTACGAATTATCGATAAACTTATTAACAAATAAATCATAGAGTTTCTTACCAAAAGTTGTCCAACCGATCCGGTTCGTCTTTGAAAAGTTGCTGAATGTTCATCGAATGTCCGCGTTCTTTGTGCTGTTGTTGCAACTTCAGCCATGCTGGATCGGTGCTCAGTTTGCCTTTGGTTTCCATTTTGTTCAATTAATAAATTTGCCAAAAACACGACCTTCTCAGAGCAAGTACCGGCGAATACTGACAGTTCAAAAGAACAGATGTCGTTTGAAGGTCGAAACTTTTTGCATATTTGTACTGGGCCGTTGTGGTGCTGGATTGTATATTTTGTTAATTCTATTATGGTTCTTATTTATATTATAGTGAAGGTGTAAATTTGTTTGATAGGTAAGATAAAGATAATATTTTTTATAAAATATGAATATAGTCTTTAATACAGTTGGTATAAGTGTTATAATTGTGTCACGTTTAAAATTATTGATCATCGATGTGGCAATTTTGGATTTGTGCATAATAAGCTAATTCATGACCCTTAAAATTATTTCTTAAATAAAAATTAATAAATTTAAAAACAAGTTATTGTAAACTGTTATCTGCCAGATTAAAGCTATATTACATTATTTGTATTTGTTTTTTTTTTAACTTGATTTTTTATGCACTGTCAACAGTTTTGTCTTTTTTGAACAATGTTTTTCTACATTTTTAGTTATTATACTGACAAAAATGACTATTAATACTGATTATTTGTGTACTGATTATTTTTACAATTCATTACTTACAAAAAATATTCCATATTGTAAAAAAAAATATTTTTTCATTTATATACGTACCAATTCCAAAATATATAAAAATTCTAATTTTACATGATAAAATCATTGTATTTATTTCACTCTAAAACCTTATAATGATATATCGAAAATAATTCATGTCAATTTATTATGGTGGTACTAAACCACTAACGTTTACATTCTTCGTAACGGCAAGTTTTGAACCGTTAACGGTTTGTCAACTGACATCGCTTACTTGTCTATATCCGCTCACTCGATTTTTATCACAATTACTAGTTTTTTATCATTATTTTTGTGATTGGACTTAATTTTGTGCTTCATTTACATCAATCGAAGTTCTTTCCCGAAAGTTTTCGATAAAATGGACCCATTCACGCAGGTTTGTGTCAACACATACTTTTAGTTCATACATTTAATCAAATCGTTAATAGATTGTTGAGTTTGGTATATTCGGAGTATATATTCAATCAAAACTTTGTAAATTATGTAAAAGTTGATGGATTGATAAGGCTTTCAAACAGTATATGAAGTTTGAATAGTAAGAACAATGTGAAAGTTCTTTCAATTATCTTTAACAATTATCTCAATTATCTCAATTAGAACGTTGCAAGTTTTGTAAAAGTTTATGAATTGATAAATCCTTCATCTAGTAAATGATATTCACGACAATTTAAAAACAAATTGAAAGGTCTTCAAATTATCTTTAACAATCATTCTATCATTCATACAAAAATCATCCCAATCCAAACTTTATAAAGTTTAGAAAAGTTGATAAAATGATAAAAACCTTTATATAGCCAATGATATTCATCATAATTTAAGAAATAAATTAAATTTCTTCCAATTATCTTTAACAATCATTACATTATCTATACAAAAATCATTACAAACATAAATAAACATTATTTCTTATTAATTTCAGAGAATGTTGGAACGTGCGAAAGCTCGGAGAGAAAAATTAGAAGCCAAACTTCCTCCCAGCGAACAAAACAAACATAAACGGCAACCGTTAATGGAAAGCAACCAATCTCCTACTGGTAAACCATCAAAAAGTCCACGAACTTCGGCCCCGACCGTTACCAAAGTCGAAAAAAACTATTCTGTTATGAACGGGTCTGAATTTATATGTGGGAACGACGAAAACGATGTTGCGGTCAAAATCAACATCGTCCACCAAAATAATGTGCAAGTCGAAATCCAGGTGGAAGAAAGAGAAGTTACGCTTTCGGAATATTTGAAAGAGAAGGAAAACGATTCAACTATGGTTGAAATACGCAATATTGAGAATAAGAACAATGGTGATTATTCATTTAAATGCATTATTTTAATTATATGAAACAATATTTTATTGATTTTGAATTTTAGATGATTTTTCAATCACGGATTCTAAAACATCAACTGAAGATGTCGGTTCTAAAGCTGAAATTCGCGATGCATGCAAGTCGAGGTTGCAAAAATTGGGAAAACTGTATTCCGGTGAGTTTTTCTTTTTATTTCATCCCAAAACCTTAATATTTCATGTAATTATTTCATGATTATTTCACAGATGAAGGAAGACTATCATCGCCTATTCACAAAAGTAAAGATTTAGACTTGGATTTGACTCCGATCAAATCGAAAGAGAGACAAATGAGTCCGAAACCTTCGGATAATTCGCCGAAAGTAGATCAACCTCGAACTAAAAAATTCGGTCGATTAGCAGCGTTAGCTGATCAAATTAACAACTGGGAAGACGATACGTCTCATCATGACTTTGTAAGTCGAACGTTTCGTTTTTCAATAAAACCAATTGATCATTATTGTTAAAAATTGTATTTTGTTATAGAAAAAAGATAAAGATAGTAAAACTACGACAACGAACGCATATAAAAGCAATGCTGCGAAAGCGACAACTTCGAGTTCAAATATTAACAATTCGGTGAAAACGACAAGTTCAAATCAATCATTTATAAAAACTACGTCGAATGCGAAACCTATCGTGATTTCGAAAATCGAACCGAAATCTAACTTTTCTTCTAAACCCTCCGAACCACCGAAGACTTTGAAAGTCATTCCAGCCAACAGTGTAATGAATAACGTTTTCAAAAAGTTCGATTCGCCGAAGATTGAATCACCGAAGAAGTTCGAATCACCGAAGAAGTTCGAATCACCGAAGAAGTTCGAATCACCGAAGAAGTTTGAATCGCCGAAAAAAGCCGAATCACCTAAAAATCCTTTGAACAATCAGAAGACTTCCGGTGCATCGACTCCTGTGAAAAAGCAATTGATCCAAGATAGAGAAATTCCCACTTCGCCGAAAACTGCCATAAACAAGACGTTCCAGCCTCAAGTAGTTGGGTCGAGTCCGAAACGACCAACGTCCGAATGGGACAAGAAAATTTTGGATAATTTGGTGAGTCGCATGCTTCATTTTGTGGTGATGGCTTTTTTCATTGAACGATTTTAACGGTTTATATTTTTGTATATATTTTGTGAAGAGATTTTGTTAAATGAACTGAAGGTAAGTTTATTCATTTTTTAATACAAAATAAAATATTTATTAATATATTTTCAGGTTTTTTTTAAGAAATTTATTTTTGTGTTAATTAATGTATTATATTCGAAATTTTGATTGAATAACGACCTCAAGCATATCAACTTGAAAAACTGGATACGATCAAAATAAACCAGTATTTTGATTTCGTATAATTAAAATATCGATCAGATTATAAATTTAATTATCAGTAAATGTTCTGATGTTAATTTGAATGATTTGGCATTCGATGAAAGTTGATGAATAATCAAATTACATTGCGATAGTATTGTGCAACATTTTTTTCAGTATCGATTCGAAATTGTGTGATGAAATCATGGGAAATTTACAATCCTGCGATTTTTGAGTTTGAATGTGTTTTTTTAATGGTTTTCGCGCAATTTTTGAATTTTTTTATGTAAAGGGAGTTTCCCACGACCACGTGTAACGGTGATGCAATTTTAATTCAATACTTGCAATTAGAGGAGGCTATTGAAAATTTACGGTAACGGGTTTGTGTATGGCTACCGTGTCGTGGGTGGTCAATTCGAATTTCGCGGTCGATTTTTGTTGAAAAATGTCGATGTTTGATGAGATTTTGTAAGGGTGCGATTTAATTGTGCATTGAAAAAGTATGGATTCTGTCTTAAAACGAATGATTTGTGCATTAGAATAATGTACGATGTAAATTATTTTTGGTGCATTAAAGAATCTCGTATTTAGCGTCATTTTATTTGTAGTGTGTAATGAAAAAAAAAATTTGTGCATTATAAAGTGAGCATTAAAAAATATGAAATGAACAATAAAAAAATAGGTTTGAGCATTGAAATGATCAAGCGGTGGCAACGTCGCCTGAATTAAGTATTTCTCCATAGACAAAGTAATAAAACTGTTTACGTTTCCTTTTTTTTTATTTTAATTAATTTAACTTTAATCACATTTTAACAATTTGGCCCATTTTGATTCTATTATGAAAGTAATGAATAATGGTCGTGCGGTTGGTATTTCGTCCTGTTCGCGTTTACGGCATTGCCGATCCTTTATTTGCATTCATTTTAATGCACGTTTTATTCGTTTTAAGGTTTAGGTATTTTTTCAAAGGCACACATTTCGATATTCGTGCAAAATGCATACATTATTTTTTTTATTCAAGCTTTTTATTGCACATTAATTTTATAAAATGCTCATGTTTAAATTGTCTCCATTTTGTGATAACTTTTTGTATCATATTATTATAATATAATCTAATGCGAATATTTTTGTAAGAGTCAATTGTTCGACTTTGTCGAATGCACTGGAGATAGGTGATTATTTGCGTGAGTAGATACATGAAAGAAATCTTGTACTATTTATTTAATCTCTTTCAGTTGACTGAAATGTTATTTGTTTATTTTAAAATGTATGACACAAAACAGTTTTGCGTCATATGCGAACTGTTTACTAGGGTAGTTCTTTGTTCATATTTTTCGAAACTAAACGCTTTCTTTAATTTTTGTGAAATTTGAACATCTTTTTCATCACCTTCTTTTCCAACTTACGAAACTTTCGATAACAATCACATCATAAAATAAAAATCAAATCAAATCCAATCTAATTTATTGTTAACCATTATCATTTCTAAAATTATGCATAGGAAAAGGCGTAAAAACGAAACAGTTCTTATTGAAAAACATAAACAAAACACTATCACACTATACATCATTCACAAACGTATCAACTTCCACAAACTACGCTAAAACGATCCCACAAATCCCACTGAACTCCCATAACGAACATTCACCCCCGAAAATTAACATCCCAAATCCTTTCGACCCCCTCTTTTCCCTACATATTTCATTCATAATTTATTTCCCCGCCAAATTTCCACGCTTTTCCCTCCTCTACACATTCCATCCACCATTTATTTTCCCGCCAAAATTCCGACCGCGACTCCTCGCTCACAAACCCCGCCACGCCATGGCCGCCCTCCCGCCGCTTACGGCCGGGTCCGCCCGCTCCCCGCTCCCCTCGCGCTCGTCTACGGCGCGTATTCCACAACCGCCTGCCACTGCGCACACACGTGCGGTTGGCCATAACGCCCAGTTTGACGGTCTTCAGTGATAACGAGTGCGGACCGTGTGCGGCCTTGGCGATTCGAGTTTCGCCATCGTCGACTTTCGACCGTTACGAGTTTTGTGCTGTACGATCGTGTTTTTATTTATTTATTTATTAATGTTGATTAAATTTTTTTATTGTTGGGATTTTTAATTGGAGTCGATTCGTTCGTGTTGGAAAATAATTTATTTTTGAAAAGATTTTGTATTCTATTTTGTTTTATACTGCATTTTATATGTGCATAATTTCGTATTTAATTGATTCGTTTATTTTATTGAATTTTTTTAATAAAATAATAATAAATTTTGTATCATTGACATTTTAAATTGCTAGTTGTATCGATAAAATCTGCATTTTTGAATTTTTTTTTTGAAAGAAAAAAAAAAGTACGATGCATTTTTGTTATATTGTATGTAAATGGAAGTATTATATGTCCATTTTCGAAATGATTTTGTGTTCGAATTTTTTTTAATGTGATAAACTGCATTTTATATGTGCATATTTTCGTATTTAATTGATTCGTTTATTTTATTGAAATTTTTTAATAAAATAATAATAAATTTTGTATCATTGACATTTGAAATTGCTAGTCGTGTCGATAAAATTTGCATTTTTGAATTTTGTTTTGAAAAAAAAAAAAATGTGCGATGCATTTTTGTTATGTTTTTGCAAGTAATATATGTCCATTTTCGGAAAAAATGGTTAATGTATATTTTTTTTATTGTATCTAAGGTAATGCACCAGTGGTTAAAACCATGTATCAGTAATTGATCATATGTCAAAATAAGGTTTCCAAAAATGGTGGGATTGATAGGCTGTAAATTACAAGTAATTAATCGCACCCTTTCCAAAAAACAACCTTTTTGGACAACTTATTTTTTACGTTTTTCTGAAAGATGGTCAATTACTAAAACATGGTCAACCACTGGTGCGTTACCTTATATATTCCATCAACAATTTATTTCCAAAAATGGACTTACATTTCTTTCAAAAACAACGGCTCGTACGATAACATTTTGACACTATTGCTGCATTAATTTTATTTGACAAGCATGTTTTCTTCAGCAATTTTACGAAAATGCATATTTAAATAATCGAGTATAATTTTAAACTATTTTGTCAAAATAAACCAACTAAATATAAATTAGATGTTAAGTCAAGTATGACTTCTATGCAACAAAGGTTACAAAGGTGAACGTCCTTTTTTTTCGAAGCAATTTTGTATAACAATGTGTAGTAATTCATAGTAAAATTACTTACTGTTGTATTGTGCAATTGTACCACGATTATTTTGAAATTAGGGTTTTTTTGAACTACGCAAGACTCGTGCATTTATTTTATTGGAACTAAAATTAATATCACCTCAATTTATAACAATTTCAATTGATTTTTCATTACATACAAGAAAATTTAGATGTAAATTCGATTTTTTTTTTCGATTTACATTCGGATCATTTTTAAATTGATATTTATAACGAACCAAATCATAGATTTAATTAAAATATTCCATTAATGCATTAAAATAATTTCTTTCATTGAAATTTTTCTATTTGTATGATCGATTATCATTTATATGGTTTTCAATGGATCATTAATTAAAATCGTATCATTTAAATGTACATAATAATAATTTATTCAAATAAAATGACAATTATCAGTCCATAGTTTAGAAAACAAAACGTTTTTGACCCAAATTATGAATCGTCTATTCGCCTTGTTCCAGAACTCAAAATTTTCAAACGATTATATGTCGATTAGACGCAATTATTTCGCAATTTTCGCGCCAGTTATGTAATTATTAAAAAATAACAAATATACGAATCGATTTTCATTAGAATTTGCAAAAAAATTTTTAAGAGTCGAGTTCAAAATGAGTTGTTTGTCGTCGTTTTTGATGTACCTTGAAAATGTGGCGTTTTGAAATGTCCGCTTTTGGAATCCGGTTCTTTTTTGAAATTTATGTATCGCGTCGGGTGTAGTGTTGGATTGACTATCGCAATGTTGGTATTATAGAAAATTTTATTTGTATGCAACCTAAATTTTGAGTTATGTAGGTTATGTTTAACCAATTGGTTAAAATAATTTTTGGACTCAATACTTTTACGAATTTGAATTTTTTCGTATATAAAAGTGTTCAAAGCATAAAAAATAAAAAATAATATTTTCTTTTATATATTCCGATATTCAAAATAATAATAATAAAAAAATTTATTTAATTTTGTATCAACTTATTCCTCTCATAAAATTTTTATTATAGAAGTTAGTAGTATATAAGAAAACATCAATCAACCAAAAAACTGATACTAAAAATCATCGAAAAAAATTTTTTTATTGACGATTTCGAATCTGCACTATTCAAAAACACATGTTGCATGCCCTGTGTGGCCATCAGTTGCGACAACTGTTTACGAGATTTCGAAATCGATTCGAATGGAATCTCACGGTTCAGTTGCATTTAATTCGTTTTATATAACATATATATTATGTAGTTCAGGTTTAAATCAATATGGATGAATTACGAATTTGGTATGTTGACGTATTTTGTTGTTGATCGATGATTGTTTTTTATGTTAATGGTATATGAAATATATTAATTAAAATGGTAGTTGGTTGTAGATGTGAAATATTTGTGGTTTTTTAAATTCAATTGAATTTGCATTAGTTTAATTATTTTCAAGGTATTTTCAAAACATAAAACGGTTGACCGATTTGTTATCAGCGATGTTAAGTTATTAAAGCGGATGTTAATAACTAATTACGATGAATTATTAATAATTGTGGTTATTTTTTTTTTTTGAAAAATTTTGAAAATTTAACTGATTAATTGATGGAAATTAACAGTATTTGATCAATCATATTTTATACATAAAATCTGGAATACGCCTTTTTAAATTGAACTATTTTTTTATAACAAAACTATGTGATATATTCTTAAACGTAATCGAATCAAAATTGATAAAATATTCGATTTTTTTTTACAAAAAAAAGTACATTTTCTTTCTCACGAGCGTGTTCATATATTTTATTCATTCTCGTTCATGTTTATGCAATAATTCAAGTACTGTCGATCTTTTTTCCATTTTTTTTTCAACTTCCAAAGAGCACTCGACTACTGTTTATTCGTCACGTCTTCTCGAAGAATTTTCTCATCGTCGTCCGAACATCAGAACATCGAAAAGAAGTCATTTCTTTTCACAAAAATTGACGTTTCGACTGCGACATTTGAATAATTCATATTTTATATGAACAAAACGCGTTGACGATATTTGAATATTTTCTCGTGTAGTTTATAAATCAATCGAATCATGTTCATATATAATTTGTAATTTTTAAAAGATTTTCTATTCATATTCGAACTGATTGTGAGATATTTAGAAGTTATTGTGATTAAGTTCGTTTTTAAATACATACATACATCCAAAAATTGTTTACACGGTTTTAGAAAAATAATCGATTATTTGTTTTACACCGTTTGTTTTTCACTCACGGTTTAAAAATCTAAAAAAAAAAAAAACATGTATTATATTGTGCCATAACGGTAAGATCCGGATCAGACCATTATACAATTATAGTTATTAAATGAAAATTTACGATGTTTTTTCGATCATTTCATACGGCGAAATTTTGCTACATACATTTTCTATGAAATATATTCTGTTCTATCAGTATATTCTATCCAAATATACTGATGAAACATGTAAAATTTTTCTATTTTCACCTTATATTTTTTTACAGTCTCACAAAGTCAGTCTGGAACATATCCTCCATATAAAAAGAGATTTGGTGTATTGTAAATTTTGTTATAGTAACCTTAAAAGTTATTATATTAATTTTCGTTTAATATCGTTGTCTTCTAAACGGTTCAAATTTATATTCGAGAGTGATTCAATTAAACATTGATTGATGAACGATGATTTAAAAAATATGGTAAAGCTGAAGTTCAGATCGTTGCACAATTTAAATTGGCGCCCTACTCACAATCAGATTATGCGTCGATCTAAACTTCAGCTTTACCTAAAAAAAATATATCGATCATAACAAAATTCATATTCGAACGATTCATACGACTTTTACTGAAATATTTTTTATAAATAAAATAAATAAACCACTTTTTCTTTCAATACAACGTATTCGAGTTCAGAAAACGCATTCCTCGATAATCGGTCCACTTCACTTTCTCATTTCAGCACACCTTCCGATCTCGTGCTCTTCGTTCTTCTTCTTTCGAGATTCGCGACCGAAAGCAGAGAGAGGAAACCAGTTTCTTCATCATTGTTCTTCTCCGTGTCGTCTTTTTCTCGAAGCCTCTTTTTATTTTTTATTGCCGTCTGCTTGGACCTCACAATCGGATGCAGAACGACTCCGATGCTCTTTTTCCATCGTTTTATTTACCTTTGGACGCTTTCACTGGCACAGCTTTCGGATTTTTTCCATATAAATCGTAAGATTTGAACTATACATTTCGAAATCTGTCAAAAAAAGCGGTCTTTATATGGTATATATATATGTATATATATATATATAAAAAAAAATAATATTTCGTAAATAAGTCACGTCGTGCGGAATTTTATCACTGTAATGATATGTACGCTTGTACTTCATATGAATACATATCTCCGTTTTTAGATTCGCTATGTGTTCATGATATTCTCTATGTCTGTATCGTATGCAAAACGATCGATGATTGTGTGTCGGTTCGCGTTTATTTGATCAGTTTTATCTCGGTTAAAAATGGTGTTCGTCATATCAAGTCGGCATTGTGGGCATTGTAAATATTCTGCGGTTTTTGTTTGGCGAGAGATTTCGCGTAAAAGTGATAATTGGAGCTGTGTTTGAAATGATACGTTGTTTCTAAATGATTTTTTGAAGAAATGTGTAATGATTTTGTTGGAGTTGAAAAAATATATGTGTATAAATACTGACAATTTATATAAATATTTGTTTTTATCCATGGCGGGGTTTATGCACGGGGGTTAACGTCCAGGAGGTTATTTATACGGGGGGTTAACGTCCAGGGAGTTATTTATACGGGGGGTTAACGTCCAGGGAGTTATTTATAAGAGGGGATTAACGCCCAGGGGGGGTTATTTGCACGGGGGGTTAATAACCGGGGGTATGTGTCCTGATACCGGTTTATAAATGTATATTTTTTAATTGAGTCCTGGTTTAGTTTGTTTCATAGTGCTAAATGTATCGATTGATTATCGAAGTTGAGTGATGATTTAAGCGGTCAATATATGGATAAAATTATATATTTGGTGAAGGAGTTTCAAAATACAACTCTGATAAGTTTATTTTTATCGCATTGTCTCTAAAATTTTCAACGGTATCAAAACAGTTTTGTACATTACATAAGCTGCATATGACGATGGTGTTATTAGAAATAGTTCAATTCTATAATATGAATTTATTATCGATGTAATAATTTTTTACTGGAACGCAATGAATATCCGATATAAACTAATTGATTTCAACGTCAATTATCATATCGACCTTCATAATTGACTAACATTACGTATTGACTAAAACGCATTATTCTGTTAGAAAATTTCGCTTCCTACAGTTCAAACTTATCGAATACACTTTTTGAAGTTAAACAAGTGACACAGTAAATAGATTTAATCATCAACCCAGTGACGTCCCTACGGCATAGGCAAATAAAGCAATGCCTAACAGCGACAAAATAAATTTAGTAATAAATATTTTTCTTTATAAAAAAAAATCAACTAGAGTTAAGTTTTCAACAACGCACTGCTTGATGGCTGTTTAGAAATGATGTTAATCTCGCTTTATTTAAGCAAAGCAAAATTTTAAACTTTGCCAAACAGCGGCACATTATTTCGGGACGTTACAACATCAACCAGTGACAATCATTTAAAACTCAAATTTTTTTCACCACTATAAAACGTTCTAATTTTAACGATTTCGAAACAAAAACCATATTCCATTGTTCCATAAAAAATTACTCGAAAAGTCCTTGCCAACAAACATCATACAGAATTCAACGACGATGATGACACAACCAAAACCAAAAATCCTCACATGATTCTAAAACACATTGCCCCACAATCGGACGGCGACGCACAACAATAAATATAATACGACACGAAATTAATATGCACGCGACGCCCTAACGATATCGGAATGCATTTGCATACCATTAAGAGTCAAAAAATGAAAATTCATTTGCGCCTCTGATGATTGGCATATCCTCACGCTCTTTTCCGCGTACATTTGCATGAAGAATTGGGGGAGAGATGGTGGAAAATGGAGAGTTAGTATTGCGCGATTTTGCGAATGATTCTAATGGTTGTTGTCGTAGTTTTGGTAGAATTTGGAATTTTTTGTTTGAGGTGGAAATTTGTTGTTGTTTGCTGAATGGTTTTGTTGTTAAGTTGATTGATTTTGTGTTTGTTGGTTAACTTTGAAGATTATTGAGGATCAGTACATGTGATGATTTGGAGTCATTTTAAAGGGGAAGATTAACTTTTGTTGAGTTTGAATATTAGAAATTATTTTTGGCCAAATTTTCGATCCAAAGGTCGGTTTCGTCAATGTATAGACTTTCTGTTTGTTGCTTAACTTTGAAGATTATTGAGTATCAATACATGTGATGATATGGAATCGTCGTAATAAGGAGAAGATAAATTTTTGTTGAGTTTGAATATTAGAAATTATTTTTTGCATCAATGTATAGACTTTCTGTTTGTTGCTTAACTTTGATGATCGTTGAGGATCAGTAAATGTGAAGATTTGGAGTCATTTTAAAGGGAAAGGTTAACTCTTGGTATGTTTGAATATTAGAAATTGTCTTTTGCCAAATTTTTTCGTTGATATGTCGATTTCATCAATATAAATATAGACTTTCTGTTTGTTGTTTAATTTTGTAGATTATTGAGGATCAGTACATATGATATGGAATCATCGTATTAAGGGGAAGGTAAACTTTTGTTGAGTTTGAATATTAGAAATTAGCTTTTGCCAAATGGTCTTGTAGTTAGGTCGATTGCATCAATGCATAGACTTTCTGTTTGTTGCTTAATTTTGGTGACCGTTGAGGATTAGTACATGTGATGATACGAAACCATTATAATAGGGGAAAGTAAACTTTTGTTGAGTTTGAATATTAGAAGTTATGTTGTGCCAAAAGGTCTCGTTGTTAGGTCGATAGTGAATGCGTCAATGTATAGACTTTCTGTTTGTTGTTTAACTTTAGTGAACATTGAGAATCATTACATGCGATAAGAAAAATCTTTTTCCAAATTATTAACATACCGTTAAACCGTTATTAATTACTAAATTTCCGTTTTACAACGATCCATTGCCTCAAATAGTCGGTTAAGTATCTTTTGACCGCAAATTGTTGCCATATGTGGATTCTAAATGTCAAATTATAATGCGATTCTTATTATTACTTTTTTCAATCATCATCTTCTACTATTAAATGAAAACTCATCCAACATCCCATTATAATCAATCTCGAACAACTTTACCCATATTTTCGATTTCACACACCTATCATCTACCTCGTTTCTTATTTTCCATTACAAATTCTTCAACACTAACATCTATCATCAAAACACCATACCACATTTCCATTTCAATTTCTTCAACCAACAATTCACCATCATTGACTAAAAACAATCCTCTTTCTATATCATCAGATCTTTTCTCAACAAAACTCTTTGTATATTTTAAAATAAATCCATATTATTAGCGAATCTGTATTTTTACTATAACGAAGCTTTACTGAAATAATGATTCCCTTTTTCACTTATTTTCTCTACTTCTCTACACTTTATTAACTTCTAATATTATTATATACGAGCGGTAGGCCCGATGTTATAACATCGCACGCGTGATTTGAGGAAAAATTTTGAAAATACAATATAATGACAGTATATTTACCCGTTGAATATAGTTGAAAATGTGAAATGTTTATTTAATTTATTATATAAATTATTATAGAATATTTTGTAGATATTACAATATTTATTTTAATTTAATATTAATTTATCTAATAAAGCATAGATTTCCACATCACCCAGGAGGTACTATGCAAGACCGTTATCCGACCGTTGACAGATCGATCTGCGCGCATGCGCAATAAACGAATAATTTCAGTTTGATCTGTGCGCATGCGCAACGAATAATTTCTTAATAATAAATTAATAATATAATATATATGTATATTTTTTTTATTTATACTAACTTTTATTTGATCGCGATGTTTGCTTCTCGATAGTGCGACATATAATTTTCCGTGTCCAAAAACAGGATTCTCTAAGTAATAACCCGACGTGATCGAAAATTTGTCCCTGTTATTTAAAATTGTCATAGCGACCGCGCAACGTGTTGCTAAGAGCAAAATCAATTCGCGGTAAAAATACTATTTTAGTCCTTATTGCACATTGGCAAAGGATGTAATTCAGTGTATAATTTCTAGCGTGACCCCACACAGACAGACAGACAGACAGACAGACAGACAGACAGAATAGCGCTATTATTATATGGAGGATTTTATCAAACCGACTCAACCTAATCAATCCAATATTTTTTATGAAGATCAAAAATACAGATTCAATGATAATACTTTTTATAACATCAGTGACGTCCCGAGACTATAGGCAAAGTTCAATATTTAAAATTTTTTGTCGAATATTTTTTATAAATAAAAATATTTATTACTAAATTTATTTTGCCGCCATTAGGCATTGTCTCATTTGCCAATGCCATCGAGATGTCACTGTACATATACACTTATTGTAACATATACACTTTGGGATTCAACAACGATAAATAACACCGTCATATTTTATTCTCTACTCAACTCAATCCCATCATCCAACCGCCATTCGTTTTATAATCCGCCATTGTTTCACTCCTAACGACACCGACCGACGACCATGTCCGACAACAACATAAACAACATAAACAACATTGAACATTAACTTTTTTGCCATTTCGAATCCGTTCCCGCGTCTCCCCATAAAGGATTTGGCGCAAAAAGACGCCATCGCCGCCATGTCCATATACGACCTTTCTTGTACATTAACCGGTACTCGGACGATGATAACGCTCGACAATTGCACAATTGATCATTGAAACGTGTCTGATTTTGCGTTCGGTAATCCGATATTCGCAATGTCTAGATCTAGATCAGCGAAAATGGCGTATCGATTCGTGGCGTATGAATTATTCATGATCGGTTTTGTTATTTTTTTTTTGTTAGATGAAATGTTGGGGTTTCTAAAGTCAATTAGAAAGCGGCGAAATGGCGGTATTTTCGAAAAAGGTTGGGTAATTTTAATGCAGTTCCGCGTCGTATTCTTCGTGTTTATTGTTGGGTTACACAATTGGAAAATGTTGTTGTTTTATTTATACAATTGAGTGAAAGAAGTTTTAAATGTCGTCTTTACTGTTCATAATTTTTTTTTGATGTGTTTATTATATTATAGAATCGGATTTTGTCATTTTTAGAATTGGAATTCTATTTTATAAGAATGTGAAGAATTGTTGTATTTAAATATAATATGAATCAGTCGGTGATTTATCCTTATAAACTTGTGGAGTTGAGCGACAAGCTGTGCGGTTAGTGGATGAATAAAACCGCATATCATTAACCTGAAACCATTTGGAAATTTTTGTGTATGAATTTCTCGAAAATGTTCTTTTCCTTAACACGCAAGGAAAATCCAAAATCTTTATTGTTATTTGAAAATACTTTTTCCTGCATTGCATTTGTTAAACACATAATACAGGTGTATACGAATTTTCGATATAATACAAATTTTTAGTGATTTCACCTTGCCAAACACGTCAATTATCAAAGTTAAGTTAAATTTTACTCGATCAGTCAATGAATATGTTCATATTTAACCATTTAGTAATAATTTCAACTTATTTTCCGATATAATATAAATTTTTATCGAATACAATAGACAGCGACGTTTCGACGGCATAGGCAAATATTTGTCTAATGGCGGCAAATTATTATATAAAGGCAAATTATTATTAAATAAATTTAGTAATAAATATTTTTCTATATAAATATATATTTGACAAAAAAATAACAAGAGTTTTTGAGTTTCGGAGTAAATTTACGACGTAAAAATATAATTTAAAACATCTAACATATTTATAACATTAGAAAATGTCGTTTGAACTTTGAACTATATTTCTAGAGAAGATGACATTTAAAACTTTGCCTAACGGCGGCACATTATCTCGAGACATCACTGACAATAGTTATCAAAGTTAAGCGACATTTAACTCGATCAGTAAATGAAAATAACCACCTTAAACCATTTATTAATAATTTCAATATTCAAATTTTATCACTCAACAATTTCGCATTCAAATATACAAGTTTCCATTATACAAAACGGTTTTTTTTTCAAACATCAAAACATCCCGAACATATTTTTTCTAACGACTCTCCCACTTAGTGTGTTAATCATTTTTTTTTTCGGACGATGCACAATTTAATTGACAATTCCTGTTCGACGTGTAATTTTTTTTTCGGCACAAAACCCGCAGCACCTCGTTAATTTGAAAACGCATCCGGGTTTCGTGTTTTTGTGACCTCCCCTTTTTTCGAAAATGTCCTCTTTGTGTGCAGCGTGTTTCGGAAGTCTCTGTTATTTCGGATTGATTTTTATTTTTATTTTTTGGGAAAAAAAACTGTTTTCACGTAGCATTTTGTGATTTTCGAAGTGTTATTTTGAAAGGTAAATGTCTGTTATTCCGGATTGATTTTTTTTAAATCGATTTTTGTCACATTTTGTCGATTTTCGAAGTGTTAATTTGAAAGGTAAATGTCTGTTATTTGGATTGATTTTTTTTGGGCAAAAATTGGTTTTAATGTTGCATTTTGTGATTTTTGAAGTGTTATTTTAAAAGGTCAATGTCTGTTATTTCGGATAAATTTTTTTAATCGGTTTTTGTCACATTTTGTCGATTTTCGAAATGTTATTTTAAAAGGTTAATGAACGTGCATTAAATGGTTAATTGATTTTGTAATTGCTTCGAATTTTTAATTGAGTTATTGATCTCTATAAATAATATTTTTATTTATATATTAAATTAAATTAAAATGAAAGTCAATCTTACGTTTTTGCGACATCTGGCAACATTCGGTCTGAACATCTATTTTTATGCAAACATACCATTTTTTTAATATTATATTTTATTGCCTTATGCAAGCATAAATTAAATTGTCTCAATTAAATCGGGTATTCAAGATAGAACGTGACTCTTAATATTTTCTGATTGCTCTTCGATCAATTTTTTTTGTTCGTTTCAATATTCGATCTTGCAAGTAATGGTCTTATGTTTTATTTTTGAAATTCGATATTTTTTTTCGATCGAGATTATGCGTTTAATTTTTGTCGTCATTTTGTTTCTATTATGATTATTGATTTTTTTCAATGTGCGGCTTGTTAGTTCAATTTCTATATTTTTTCAATGCGGGTATTTCAACAAGTTATTTATATAACCGATAGTTTTGATCTATATTATGGAAGTGGTATAAGTTCATTTTGAATGTGGCTTTATGTAATATCTTTGGTTTTGAAATGTATTTTGAATCAATCTTATGAAATTATAGGTTTTTATTGAATGGAAGAAAATTTCGTATTGTCCGATTTAATTAAATATAATAAAATCGGGCTTGAGTCATTTTCAAAAATATTCATTTCAATTAACGACTTCGTTTACAGTTACACTATTGTTCTAATATTTGGGTTAAAAATTAACCAGCAACGACGATAATTTAATCACGAGGAAAAACGTGTACGTTTATCGTTTACAATTTTTTTTCACGTCTGCTTTCAAACCAGTCTTCGTTCTCCATTTTATTTCACAACACATTTATCCTCGCGAATGCACTTTTCCCGCGAAACTTGCATCATCATATTCTTCAACCGTCAATATGATGGATAAAACGAGATTGATCATTCGATCGTTTCAATGGCTAAAATATATTATTCAAAAATTTATCAGAACCTAAAAATTATCTGAAACTTTTAAAACCAAAGCTAATGTGAAAAAAATTATTATAATTTTTTTAATTTGTGCTTTCGATCCATCCATGTCGATATATTCATAAATTCATATTTTATCACTTGAAATTATTTAATAATAATATTTTGTTTTCGGATATCCAGGGCTTCAAACCGGAACGTAACCGAAAACCTCTAAAAACCGAAATTTTTGTCGAAACCGGAAAAATCGGTTTATTTCGGTTCAGCAAAAAAATCGTGTTTCGAATACAGTATACTCTCGATTATTCGGGCTAATGATGGGAAGGGTGGGTCGTCACGGATAACCGGGTAATACAGATAAACCAAACAAATATATTTTTAATTTTTGAAAAAGTTGGTTTTCGTAAGCGAACGGTCTTTCGTAAAAACCCGGTGCCGAACCGAAAACCAGAATCGAACTGTCGAATCGTCGATACAATACAAATTATTATGAACAATATAAACAAGGCTTGTCCAAAGGGCCACCTTGGGGCCAAAGTGGCCCCCCCCTCGAACCTTTTTTTGTGCGAATTCAGAGTTGTGCGATTTTTTTTAAATGCAATATTTTTTTTAAATATTTTTTCTTGGACTATATGAACGTACAAATGTATGTACAATGTAATAACGTAACTAACAGTACGTTGTTAATAGAAATAAACTTTCTTTTGTGCGATTTTAGGTATATTTTGTATAGCAGTTCCACTTTTTCAAGCTTTTTGTTAACTTGCTCTGAGGCTTAGGTTTGGTTGTTCGGCATTCTAAAAAATTACAAACCAACAAACCTGTGCGGTAGAGCAAGCTAATAAAAGCTTGAAAAGATCGATCTCGATCTCAAATACTACACCTCTGATTGATTTGAAACCTTCGTATACAGACTAATAATACGCAATTATACTATATTATTCTATGTAAATCATTTTTTTTTGTGCGGAACGGAACGCACCTACCGCACAAACATAGGTTCGGGTGTATATGAAATTTGTTCCAACCAAATCCAACACAAATCGAATCGACACCGCGCAAAAATCGAAAACACAATAAAAGCCTGAAAAAAACAGACAATGTACAATGGTCGTTGTCAGCGCTGTTATAATTGAAACGTCCGTTGCGGGGTTGTTTTTGTATATTTATATAAATAAATATTATTATTATTGCATATACAATACAAATTATAATGAACAACACAAATCGAATCGACACTGCGCAAAAATCGAAATAACAATCAACAAAAGCTTGAAAAATAACACACAATGTGTAATGGTCGTTGTCAGCGCTGTTATAATTGAAACGGCGTCCGTTGCGGGGTTGTTTTTGTATATTTACATAAATAAATATTATTATTATTGCATATACAATACAAATTATAATGAACAACACAAATCGAATCGACACTGCGCAAAATCGAAAAAAAATATTAATAAAAGCTTGAAAATAACGACACTGCGCAAAAAAAATCACTCGAAAATGTGTAATGGTCGTTGTCAGCGCTGTTATAATTGAAACGGCGACCGTTGCGGGGTTGTTTTTGTATATTTATATAAATAAATATTATTATCGCATATATAATACAAATTATAATGAACAACACAAATTGAATCGACACTGCGCAAAAATCGAAATAACAATCAACAAAAGCTTGAAAAATAACACACAATGTGTAATGGTCGTTGTCAGCGCTGTTATAATTGAAACGGCGTCCGTTGCGGGGTTGTTTTTGTATATTTATATGAATAAATATTATTATTGCATATACAATACAAATTATTATGAACAACACAAATCGAATCGACACTGCGCAAAAATCGAAATAACAATCAACAAAAGCTTGAAAAATAACACACAATGTGTAATGGTCGTTGTCAACGCTGTTATAATTGAAACGGCGTCCGTTGCGGGGTTGTTTTTGTATATTTACATAAATAAATATTATTATTATTGCATATACAATACAAATTATAATGAACAACACAAATCGAATCGACACTGCGCAAAAATCGAAAAAACAATAAAAGCTTGAAAAATAACACTCGATGTGTAATGGTCGTTGTCAGCGCTGTTATAATTGAAACGGCGTCCGTTGCGGGGTTGTTTTTGTATATTTATATAAATAAATATTATTATTATTGCATATACAATACAAATTATAATGAACAACACAAATCGAATCGACACTGCGCAAAAATCGAAATAACAATCAACAAAAGCTTGAAAAAATAACACACAATGTGTAATGGTCGTTGTCAGCGCTGTTATAATTGAAACGGCGTCCGTTGCGGGGTTGTTTTTGTATATTTACATAAATAAATATTATTATTATTGCATATACAATACAAATTATAATGAACAACACAAATCGAATCGACACTGCGCAAAAATCGAAAAAACAATAAAAGCTTGAAAAATAACACTCGATGTGTAATGGTCGTTGTCAGCGCTGTTATAATTGAAACGGCGTCCGTTGCGGGGTTGTTTTTGTATATTTATATAAATAAATATTATTATTGCATATACAATACAAATTATTATGAACAACACAAATCGAATCGACACTGCGCAAAAATCGAAATACCAATCAACAAAAGCTTGAAAAATAACACACAATGTGTAATGGTCGTTGTCAGCGCTGTTATAATTGTAGCGTCCGTTGCGGGGTTGTTTTTGTTGCAGGAACGGCAGGGGTTCAGTCGCGCCACCGGCATGGCGGCGTGCGCCCCCATGAAGCGGCCCGCGCCCCCGCCGCCGCCCCCGCAGCCCCTCGCCCCCCCCCCTACGAGGAGGCTGCGCCCCCCGGGGACTGCGCCCCCGAGCCGCTGAGGCGCGACCCCGCGCACATGTCCGTGCGCGAGAAGAAGGCCATGTTCGAGCGCCGCAGGTCCCAGCCCGGTATGCCAGGCCACTTGGAGCCTTTTTGCTACAGAGCGTGCGGCTCGTTTTCGCTCGGAGTCTGTGTGGTTTGAATTGGACGTTTTTGGGGTTTTTTGAAGGTTTTTTGGGGTTTTTGGGGGTTTTTTTTGAAGGTTTTTGGGGGTTTTGGAGTTGAGGTTGTGGCGATGGCGGTTGAGCGTCGCCGGCGCGTGATTCGGGTAGTCGTTTGACGGGTTTCGAAAAATGTTCGTTGAAGTCTTTCGTGGATGCAGTTTGGTGAATGGGTTTTTTTTTTTTTTGGTTGGCGAAAGTTGTATTTTGTTTGAAATCGGTATTTGTATTTGTTTCGTTTTGTGTATTGAATTTCATATTACGAATTCGAAATTTGTTTAAAAAAAAAACAAATAATTATTAATTCAGTATCGATATTTGCATGTGTATTGAATTTCATATTGCGAAATTGAAATTTGTTTAAAAAAAAACAAATAATTATTAATTCATTTTTTTTCGCGGTACTTTTGTGTTATTGTGGCAAAAGTGACCCATGCACACACATGCAAATTTCCAGTTTTCTAATTTTGAATTTGCAATGGAAAACGTTTAATATGAAACCGATGGGATCAAAATATTTTTTCGTGTTAAAAGAATTTCATGTTAAAACATCATACTAATTTTTCAAAACTGCATTATTATTTTATCAACCAATTCATGTTAAACTTTTTTTCATATGAAACGATATTCATTCTATATCCAAAACATAAAGCAATAATTACGCTACTTCCTTTTCAACATTTCACATTAAACCTTTTCATATTAAATACTCATTCTGTATCCAAAACGTAAAGCCAAACACTATTACCCCTTAAACCCGTCTTATCTCAAATTAAAGCTTAACTTTATCTCGACCACAATAAAAGCTCAAACGCATACAAACCAACAGACGATCCTTTCATAATAAAATATACAATCTCTAAAAACAGTTGCTAATCCCTTCAGTTTTTTTTTAGATGAACCCAAAAGACTTATCCACGCAAACTCGAGACCAAAGTTAGAACTGAACTCGATCATAGCTCCGGTTCATATACCGATGCCACAAAACAACGTTAACAAAGTCAACGGTGAAATCACCAACAACAACAAGTTGACGTTGAGTGAAAAAGATATATCAGATAAAGTCAAAAAGGAACGCGAAGACGACATGAAAGTTATTTTCAGACGTTTCCAAAAGGTGAAACTTTTATCTGATATAATTCGGATATATTTTTTTATATAATTGTATATAATTGTTATTTTTATATGATTTTAGCCTGATTTCGATAAGATAGAACAAGACAATCGAGATGAAGAAGGATCATCCGAAATCAGCCCATTGATGGGAAACTCTGCAGTAAAATCAAGCACCACGAGTTTAAACTCTAAAAAACCGGCGATATTCAACAATCCCAAAATCATCGTACCGAAAGACGACGCTACTTCGGTCAAAGACGCAACTGACGCCGTTGTCAGTGAACAACCAATCAAGAGACGTACGATTCAAAAAAATCAAATGTCATATTTTTAACGCTTTATATGTTTTAATATTTGATAAATTTTAGGATCGGTCGATTCTCCACTCGTCGTTTCCGCTTTGGACGATGTTAAAAAGATAAAGGTTGTTCCTCCGAGACCTGGAGGAATCTATCCGTGTTTGTCTGATGTTGAAGCTCAGACGTCCGAAGAAGAAAAACAATCTTGTCCCGCTAGGTGTGCAGATTTTGCTCTAGAATGTTGCTTCTTCTTTTTCTGTGTTTAGAAATTGGTTCTAAACTAGAATTTTATGTTTTTTTTGTAAATATTACAAAACGATATTGTATATAATTTTGATAGTACGTTTATTTATTCGATTTAGATCTCGTTATTTGAAATTTTTATTAAAGAGGATGTCGCTTCTTGTATAAGGTAAACGACATCAGTGGTTGGCCGTGTATGTACCAGTAATTGACCACTTCGTTAAAAAAAACGTGAAAATTATAGTTTTTAAAGGAGAAAATCTTTCGTAAAGGATGCAAGAAATGGACAATTATTGGTACATGGTCGATCACTGGTGCATTGCCTAAATTAAAGTCAGAGCCGTATCTTAAATTTTTCGTGTTCGATGCTAAGATTTTTATGCACTCTTCGGTCGTAAAATATCTAAAATCATAACCATAGATTTTTTAATACAATAAACCTTCGGCTCTGACTAAAATATACAATTAACACAGTACTTAATAGTCGTTATTGTCTTATGCCTTGAATTCGATTTTAAAAGCATATTATGCATGAGACTGATTTTCGCACAAGAAATTGTTTTATGTCGGTTGAGATTTTTTACGGAGAAGGTCAATAAATACATGATATTTGTGAAACGAGTAAGACTGGTAGCTAAGAACTTTTGATATAGTTATTATTCGAAAGGCTCTGTTTTTGAGTCGTGAATTTTTAATGCGGTTTTTCGATTTTAGTCGAAGTAGAGTTTGAAGATATTCAAAATTAAATACGGTTTTTTATTTTGTGTACGTTAAGAATGATGATAGTATTCCAAAATTCTTGCCAAATTTCGGAAATGAGCTCGATTATTTTATCACTGTGCCATTTTTGTATGCTTCTGTTTAAAATTTAAGTATATTTAACGTAAATTGTTCTACGTCTGCATTTTTTTTTGGATCGGAAGCACAATAATTTCATGTTGCAGTTCCGACTGTGCCTTCACTTAATCAATTATGAATATAAACAATTCAATTTGCATAATGCACAAATCTAACGTAGCTGTCCCTAATGAAATGTATTTCCTTTTTATTACGGAAATTGATTTATCTTAATGTTAACGAGATTTTTATATAATATATGTCTAAATAGATTTTTAGATTAAGTATATTTTATATAATGAAAAGTTAAGAAAAGACGACTTTTAGGAGATACGAATTTTCCTATTATTTTCTAAGATTTATTTTGAATAATTTTACTTTTTCAAGTATTTTTGTATCTGTGATATTTCCATTTTATATGTCAATAAAATTTATTTCATCTAAACCTTGTATGTTTTTTTCCCTTATGCGAATAAAGAGTGATTTATTTATTTCGAGTGATATTAATTTGCTGGATTATCGTAAAAGCTGAACTAACAAAACTATTAATTAACTTTATACTGTTTGTTAAAGCAATGGTTTATTAAAAACGCAATTTTGATTGATTACCAAAATTTTACAACATGTGATTGATCAGTAAATAGATAGATGATGAAACTTTCACTTTGATGAATAATTCTCGAAAGTTATCATTGTCTTATCACCGTTTAGTGGGTTTAGTGTCTTATCACCATATGTTATAAGAAAATATGCTCAAACTTCTGACGCTAATATAAAGGTTTTGTTTTGCAACTGACTTTGTATTAACTTCATATGAAAACTATTTTTATCATCTTGATGAAGAAATTCTGATTTTTTAAAATTATTTATCTTTCAATTAAATATTTACATCAATTCTGTATGTACAAATTATCAATTGGTGCACGTAATTTAGACTAATAAATCAAATGCATATTACCGACCACTTCATTTTGTTTATCATCGTATAAAACAATATCGTAAATGATCATCATTATTTACATTATTTTGTTGATCGATTAGAAAAATTTTCAAATTACAGACGTGTTGATATCATTTTTATTGGAACAAATTTAATAAACTAATTTTAAGAGATGCACTAAGCAATTAAATCAAAATTATGGTCTATTATTACTACAAACGCAATTAAATTAAATTATTCTGAATTGTCAGTGATGAAATCTGAATTTTTAAAAACGAAAAAGATACGATGCTAAAATATCCATCTTTTTAAATCGTTTTGTTTTTATTTCATGGAGTTTGTCAACAAAAGTATATATATTCTGATACAACTTTAGAAATTTGAGCATTTATCTTCCGTATTTCCACTATGTGGAGAAATAGTATTTACATTGGAAATTTTTGAACATGAAAACGCTTAACGTAAAAAATGTGCTGACATGAAATAATACGGCGGTCCTGTCAGTCTATGTAATTTCATACATTCCTTTTCTTTTAACATGAAAAAAAAACTCGTTTTACATGAAAAGGTTTCGCTTCCTTAGTGAAGAAAATGCATCTATTGTCGGCAGCCGCATCGTTAAAGATGTTTTTTCCCCCTTTTTCACTTGATCTACAATTTTTCAAACAATAATTGTTAGATACCGCTTGTATTTAAGTAAAGGCAATGCCAATTATCATAATATTTCAATCTATAGATAGTCTGTCTTCGAACTCACAATCAGTGAAGCGAATTTAAAATTTTGTATTTTTGTGAAAAAAATGTGATTTAATTCAATAAATGTGAAACTACATAACAGGAAAACAAATTAATTAAATTTTAAAGCATTGGTGAGTTTTTTAGTGACTTTTTACATGAAATTCTTTTAATATGAAAAAAAATTCCGTTTTCATTTCATGTTAAACGATCTCCACTATAATATATTAGAAATAATTTATCAATATTCATAATTATTACACTACATATCTATGATCCCATGAAATGTATAAACATGTAAAAATTAATAAAAAAATGAGGAATTGAGACCAATTTTTGGAAATTTCAAATGAACCATTACAAAATAATTATTAAAATGTATCTCAAATGAATATTATCAACGAAAATTCTCATATTGTAATGTATCATAATTTTGTTCACATTTTACATACATTTTAATCACCTCTTTATGATATTTGATCTACAATCACACGTTACATGTACTGCATTTCTTATGTAAATGGAGACATTATAGTTTATGAATTGCGATAATAAATTATATCACTTAATAATCGAATCACTCTTTTATAAGGGAATGACGTACTCGAATTCAAAGAAACATATTATATAAAACGAAAGATAAATCAATTACCCGTTAATTTCAAATTGTTTAATTTTATAGGTTGTGCACGTATATTTGAATAAAATAAAAATTTCAATTAATAATTTTTGCAGTCTCAATACAAGTTCCGATTCTGATGCTAACGGCAATGCCAATGAAGACTGGGGAAATACTTCTTTCGGTAGAGAAGTGTTACAAGCTGCCGGCGTGAAAAAGACGCCCAACAGTGGTAAAAAGGCTACTCCTAAAAAGATCACACCTAAAAAGACAAGAAGCAGAAATGTTGACCGGAAACGAGTATCAAATAATTCTTCAGATTCGAGTTTCAACAACGAAAACTTAGACGATCTTTTGGATGAAGCATTCGATGAAGAATATGATGACGGTCCAACACCACCGAAGCAAAATAAGGTAAAATATTTTATTTTAACTCTAATCAATACTTATTTATTTCATGCATGCAATTTCGTATACATTAAGAATATTTCATTCAATTTTCCAATGTTTTGAATATTTTTCAGAATGGCACGCAACCTTCTACCAGTTTTTGCTATAAAAAAGGTTCCGATGTCGAATACAGATCAAAAGAAGACGTATTCAAATCTCCGCTAAAAATTCCAATGAATCCTAAAGATTCTAATAAGTCAAACGAAGCTGTAAAGCCTCTTTTGCATACTGTGAGCTTCTATAGACGATCTCAACAACAGGTAATTTACATTTGCCTTAATAATTCTTTGATGATTTCATTTTTAAATTAATAAATATTTTAAGGGATCACAACCAGTCACTCCAGTTAAGGTCATCCGTGTCGACAGCAACGATGCAGATGAAGAAAATAAAAAACAGGACGCCCGAGCGGCTCAGATTGCTGCCCAAGAAGCACGTCAACGAGTCAAAGAATTGTTAGAAGAAGTAGCAAAGCAAAATGCCGTTATTGCACAAGTATGTGTTAACAATATCTAAAAATTCTGACTAAAAAAAAAGTTATTTTATACAATTTTACTCTAAATTTTCAGGCCAGCCAAGCTCTGAATTTGTGTGCTTCGACAATCGAATTCAGCGGATCAACGGAACAAGCTGAAGGCGAAAGGCTATTACTATTAGCAAGTAAGTATAATTTTTCTAGTAATTAATTGATATTTTCATTGTACAGTTTTTATTTATTGTTGTAATTTTAGCTCATCGTCGCCAAGCGTGCTTGCATGAAGTTCAAAGGATCCAAGTTGAAGGTGTTGGATCTCAGAAAGGTTCGAAATATACCTTGAACATTGAAGAAATTTGTCTACCGCTTCGTCGCGAATATATTCTTCAAATCAATGCCGGTATATGATTAAATCATTATAATTAATGCGTGACGTGATTGTCCAAATTGAAAATATTCGATAATTTTTTTCATTGCAGACGGAGCTGTGGGACATTATTTGGTTTGTCTCGTAAAATGTCAAGAACGGATTTTAGCAACTTCGCTCATCAATACAATGCCGAACTCTAGTACTGTTACGTTCCCTGATAAATTTTGTTTTGAAGGCTTAGACGGTGATTTTAAGGTACGTTATTACTTTTATCTATCGACTTGTACAATGTTCAACTTTTAAATTATAAAATATAATATTTTCAGGTCACTTTAGAAGTGTACGCTCTACAAGCATCAAAAGAAATTTTGCCCCACGATATTAAATATCATATTGCTACAAAGAAGGTATAAAATTTTTTTTTTTTTTAAAAGATATTAGTTTATTATTTTTTGTCTTAAGACTCACATTTGATACGTAAACATTTTTTAGTCTGGGAAATTAGCTACTCCTAGAAAAGGTGCCCGAGGTGCAGATTTACGTTCACCATTACCCGTCACGTCACCTGGAGGTCCTTCTGTTGTACGATCACCGGCGATGCAACCGCAAGGATTTTGTATTTTCAGTTATCAGCAAACCAACAGAACAAACTTCACCCTCACCAAAGTAAATAAGCATTAAAAACATATCAGATTCTTCGTTCAAATCAATTATAAATAAATCTAACAAATAATTTTCTTTTTAAGAACGGAGGATGCAGTCCTTTAGAAGGATGTCTGCGTGTTAAATTATTATGCGAACGCCATGCCAGCCAGGTCGTTTCTACTCGTGTTCATCGTGGCTTTTTGACTATGTTCGAAGAAGCTGGAGGCTTCGGAGCTTGGCATAGACGTTGGTGTGTGCTACATTCTGGTGATCTTTCTTATTGGAGATATCCCGATGATGAAAAGAAAAAGGTATATAATATTGATTATAACATATTCATAATTTGATTTATTCGAAAATATATCGAAAAAAATCTTGATTTTTAGACTCCCATGGGCAGTATTGAATTGGCTACGGCTGTATCCCAAACTGTGGGACCAGCTCCTCGAGATCTTTGCGCCAGGCAGCACACTCTGCTCTTAGAGACGTATTCTAAATCGGAAAGTGTTGAAGATCAATCCGCCAGGTCTCTTATAATGGCTAATGGTAAACGACGCCATTTGTTGGCGGCTGATACGAAACCGGAGCGTGATATTTGGGCGAAAGTTTTGAATGAAACAATAGCCGAAATGAGAGAGAGTATGGATACTTAATATTTGTAATTTTTAAATGTTTAATAATTTTAATCAAATATCAATCTGGTTTTAATTTTAATCATTATTATATTAACATGACTTCTCACTTTTTTCTATTTGACAAATTTTCCATCTAGTCTTAATCTTTTATTACCATATTTAGTATACTAACAAAATATATTAGTTTAGCATAAAATATTATATAATACTTATTGTTAGATAAGATTTAAATGTTTCTTGACCACATCATAATTTTAAAATAACACTTAATTTAAAATTTTACAGAATGAAATATGAGTACTTAATTTTAATATGTATTTTTATTTATATCATAATGTGGCAATTTATAATTTAAGTTTTTAGAAATTTTAATCAACCAGCACATAAGCATTGATAGTTTTTTTTTTCCAATAAATGGTCTTACCTTTAATCATCCATAAAAGAATCAGGGTTTTTGTACTAAAATAATGCAATTTTTTTATTTGTACATATTAAATGTATTTTTTCAAAACAGATGTTTTGGAAAATTGTGCCTATTTTATTATAAAATATAGACATTTATATCTATTTGATTTTTTTTTTTACCTTTTCATATTGACTAAAAATGGATTTATTATAATAATTATAAAAGAGAAATTCATGATTGGTTTTTTAAAAAAATTTTAAATATTCAAAATATGAGTTCCCTAAAATATAGTGCAAACTACTAAAAGATTTAATCTTTTTTTTGTGATGTTTAAATTATTTTTCAAAATCATTATTAATTTGTTTCACATTCTTCTTGTATCTGAAATAATAAGATTACATAAACCATGAACCATCTAAATATATATTCAGTTCTCTCCTGTTAGCCGGATACTATACAAATCATCTGAATATAAAAATAAGTTAATAAAAAGCTTGAAAAAAAGGTTTTCTTTCACTATCTGGACACTACTGACGCTTATCACTACGGTATGTCGTCACTCAGTACACCATCGATCACACACAGTGACACTACAAAATGTTCACAGATAAAACTCACCGACATAATGTACCAGACAAAAGGTTCACGCGACAGAACGTTCACGGGCAAAAATTTCATCAACAAACAGGCAAAATATTCACCTACAAAACATTCATACGTTCAAAAACCGATTCTTTTTACGAAAAAATAAACAAGAATTCGATAGAAACGAATCGATAATTTTACATTTCGCGTAGGCGTCGTGTTTATAGTTACTGGAATACGGAATTTATGGATTAGTTTGACGCTTTTTCGCATGTGGTGTGTGTGCATTAACGAAACAAGGAATGGACGAAATATCGAAGGACGACATACCGAATATTGAAATTCATCAACCTGGAGTCGAAACAACCTTTATTTTCGAAGGCTAGTGCATAATTTTATTTTGCATATTTGCTTTTGAATGTTTGACAGATCGCGCACGTGTGAAGTTTGACAGATCGTGCATGTGTGACGTTTCTCGTATGTATGCGTTAACAGGGGTGTAGTGGAATTCTCCAGCTAATGGAAGAGAACTTAAAAATATGCTTAAACTATTGTTTACCTTTCATATAATATTTCAATGATTAATATTATGATGCTGAATCCTGCTGCAGTAGCTAAAACTATGAGCACCGGAGCAGTTCTTCCTAAAACTGCTGGTAAAGTTCTACTTCGACCATCACACTCCGGAATATCACATGAAAATCGGTTTTTTGATCTTTGGGCTAGGCCGATTTCTTCAAGCTTTGACAATCTGATAAAAATCTATATTTAATGTAATGTTATTTATAAAAAAATTATTGTGATTCAAAAACTGAATATGAAACCCAATTCTGAACGGCTCTGAGAATGGAGAATTCTTTTGCACTACCATAAATATGTAACATTCCAACATTGTGTACGAACGCAAGTCACAAACTTCATCTTTGTTGAATGTGTTTGATATAAAATAATTTGCTGTGTCTACTTCAGTTTGATAGGCGTATCCTGATGTATAGTAATTTTCCGTTTATTTTCATGTTCTTTGAAATGTATTATTTGAAATTATAAGGGAGTCTAACTCACGTCCTTTTCTAACTAGTTCTATTCCAGTTTCTGGTGTGACATATATTGGTCGATTATATTTGGCAGATTCTCGTTTTACTTTGGCTACCATTTGTTTTTCGAGATTAATGAGATGTTGTTTAAAAGAAAACGAAGGATTCTTAAAGAAAACGATTGTAAGTTATTTTGTTTGAATCTTAAGTTATCAAAGGGAGTTTTTTATTTACTTCAAATAATGATCTTGTGTATCCGATATCTTCGAATATCATCGTTAAAGATCCATATACTAAATCTTCAAGTTCTACTTCAGCTTTAGTTGGTGGACTCAAGAGAGAGGAAACTATACTTGAAGTATAATAGTTAAATACTAAAAGGCTGCATGTGAACACTACTAAATATGTGATCCGAACTGAGAGCACTCGAGGTTCTTGAACTGCATCTGTAATTAAAAGAAATGATATGCAGAACAAGCAAATTAGATGAACATGAAGTATTTAAACTTACCATTTTTATCAAATCTTTTCTTTTTGGAAGCTGATATATTTTTCTTCCAGGGAGAAGGTCCCACTTCAAATTCTAAAATTAAAAGATAATTTTATATACTAAATTCGACACATTCTGTTATGTATATTTTTCTTTCATATAAGTTTCAAGTAAATAACTATAAGATTTTTTTGGTTGTATTAGAAATTTGGGATTTTTTTTATCATAAGAGGAATGTAAATTGTAAGAAATTGGAATTCTAAAATTAATTTGAAAGTACTCTCAGATCAGTCAGTGATCATATCCATTTACTGGCCACCTAACAGGTTATTTAACTTCGGAAATTATCGAGAATCTCTGTATTTAACAAGACATAGCCATTTATAATGAAATACACAAATATTATATTATATATTACCCTGCTGACAAAAGGCGGCAATGACATTCAAAACAGCATAAGAAATACTAGATTCTTCTTCTAACCAAAGATGTCGACGATTTTGATGTAGAGAAACAGCAATTAGTGTGAAACTCATAATTATTGCTATTGAAGCACAAGCTATCCAACTGCTATGACTTAAAGGCTCTATAAACTTACTCTGCAATGGCCCGATAGTTCCATCAATATCTCTAAAGAAAAATTTTGTCCTGAAAAATACCGTTGTTCAAACAAAAATCTTTCTGTATATTAATTTTTTTATTATTCACTCTAAAGTCCACGTCTGACGTAAAAAGTGGGTGAATGCCATCCTCTCCGTTAAATGTCTTACTCCTGTACCAACATCAACATTTCTACGCTGAAGATTTCCCATCATTCCCTATAAAAAAATCTTATTTAATTGAACTGAATTGATTTAAATAAATTACCAATTTGATTATTCAAACATCTTGACTTCCATCAGGCTTGAGTCCACCCCATACTTTATCAATTATATAATGCACTCTATAATTAGAAAATTTCAGTTTCTATTATACAAGAACTGTAGCTAAATATAATAACTTATCTATGTTTTTTTAAACCTAAAATTGTAAATCAATGATAATAGTTCTAACAATGCTGCATTTTGTTTTGTCATTCCATTTGTTCCTGCAGTGTATGATTCTTCTTCTAATTTGCCTCGTATTTTATCTTGTGTTGTATATGCCATCTATATTTAGATTAAGGCTAATATTAATTCACACGAATAAATTTTAGATATTAATTTTTCAACGTACAACTAAAGACGTTCTTAGCGTAATCCCACCAAAGTTCTTTCTTCTAATAAATTTTCTTTCATCAAATGATATATTAAATCCTAAATATGATGAAAAGGATTTGAGAAGCTTCCATCATATAACACATAATATAATCCAAATAGTATTGAGTACATAATTGAGAAATTGAGTACATAATTGAGAGTTCATAATTGAGAATCATAAAAATATACCTTTTTCTTTGCTCCATTCTCCGAAGCATGTAATATTAACAATTTCATTCAATATGAAATAAGTGTTATAAATATCATACAAAGAATAAACTTCATCTTCATCATCGGTTGAATCTAAAAATTAATATGTTTATATTACATTTCCATTTATAAATTGAATATAGAATATTTACTCAATAAAGCGACGGTCATTTCTGAGTCCACGGTCAAATTTGTTAAAGCCAATGTTCCGAATATATCAAATTCATCATTGTTTTTTGCCTCAGTGTCTATTATAATCCAGTTGTACGAAGAGTTGAACACTTCTAGATGAGATGCCTACAACATTAATTTGGATTCATAATTTCGAAACATGTTTTTTAATTAGAAGATGTAACGTATTATAAGGTTGTTCGAAAAGTTATTCCTCACATTTTCCATCCTCGAGAACTATTTATTTAATTTAAACAAAAGTTTTGAAGATAATTAAAGTGTTATTGAGGCTATTAAAAGATGGCTAATTGTAAGAGAACTATGTAATATAGATATGATACCGTCGGTAAACATGCACTATGCATTATTTCATACCGTAAAACCACAAGATTAATAAAAAAAATTTGAATGAGTATTTAAATTTGTTAGATGCATAAATTTAGTTTACGAGTATATTAAGGATGTAGTTTTTGAAAAAAAGGTGGAAAGTCACTGGTTGAACGATCCAATAATATATTTTTTCAGTTTACATACTTGATTAATTATGATCTCACTTCCGAAACATCTGTAATCTAATATTACACCCATTTTGGATTTATCAGTAGATAATAATTGTAGAATGGTTTTCTTTTGGTCATCTTCGCTTAAAAAATGCAACCGAAAAGGGTCAAAAGTGGAAAACATTACGGTTCTGCTTTGCATCAATTTCGACAGCTCTTTATAATCTATAAAAATAACAAACTAAATATTTTCTTTCATTCTTAATACTTATTTTTAAGTCAAAATAATTTTTACACACCTTTTTTATTAATACATACAGCCATAACGAACATATTTATATTTTTATATGAAAAATATTCTAGTGATAGATTGATACTATTAATATCCGTAGTATGATTTTCTGTGTTATTACAAGAACTTGTTTGGACTGGTTGACTATATGATATCACACAATTAGAATTGTAAATGAATAAAATTAATATGATTTCAAAAAACATATTTGCACATCAAAGCACAATGAGATGCTTAGTGTATAAAGAAAATTTATGAAGGAACTTAAAGGCTTTTCACAGTTTTTATAGCCATGAAAAATTATTTCAAGCATTTTCATCAATATGGTTTCTCAAATTTTGGATGCATTTTATTCGAAAATTTGAAAATTTTATTGTAGTATTTTTTTTTGTATTATATAAATGATGACGAGATTCAAATAAAAATAATAGGAATTAGCATTAAAAAGATAATATGTTGAAACATAAAATTTTTGATGAATGAAAATTATTATTTTTACTAAATAAAACTTAAACTTGAATATATATAATCCTCCATATAATAATAGCGCTATTCTGTCTGTCTGTCTGTGTGTGTGTGTGGGGTCATCCTAGAAATTATGCACTGAATTACATCCTTTGCCAATGTGCAATAAGGACTCTTGGTTCACATTGTCACGCTAGGAATTATGCACTGAATTAGATCCTTTGCCAATGTGCGTTAAGGACTATTTCAGCGTTCACATTTTCATGCTAGAAATTATGCACTGTTCGAAATTGGAAATTTTTGTTTTTTTATTTGAATTTGAATTATAAATATTTTTTTTACATTTGAATTTAAGTAATTTTTATTTTGATTATTATATTAGGGGTACCGGAAAAAAATCCATTATTTTTGAACATAATAAAAATTTATTCATATATATTTACGGGCATATAGTAATTATAAAATATAATCGCCATCATTATTTAGGACTGTCTGCCATCTATTAGGCAGCTTTTCGATCCCTTTTTTGTAAAATATGGAAGGCTTTGATGCAAAATATGAATTTAAACGGTTTTCTAAATTTTTCACCCTGTTGACTTTTTTTCCCTTAGTGAATGCTCCAAGAACATAAACAAATAAAAATCTGATAGTGCGAGATCTGGTGAACAAGGAAGATGATTTTGAACTTCGAAATTCAATTCGGCAATTTTCCCACATTAAAAAAAATGTAAAGCATCTAGCATAGTACCTCCTGGGTGATGTGGAAATCTATGCTTTATTAGATAAATTAATATTAAATTAAAATAAATATTGTAATATCTACAAAATATTCTATAATATTTTATATAATAAATTAAATAAACATTTCACATTTTCAACTATGTATATTCAACGGGTAAATATACTGTCATTATATTGTATTTTCAAAATTTTTCCTCAAATCACGCGTGAGATGTTATAACATCGGGCCTACCGCTCGTATATAAAAATGGTGTATATTTTTCATGAAAAAAAACGGAATACATATTTAATTTTATGATAATTAAAAATGTAAGAAAACGCGCATTTTATGGAAAAATTTCAACATTCTGATCATTACATTTTCTGTTGAACAAAATGGTGTTAAAAATATATAGAAAGTAACTAAAATGGTTGAAAGCCTTTGTTGAAACGAATATTGTTATAGAAATCGAATGTGAATAAATTGGTTTAAAAATTCCTTTGAAAATCGCATTTTCCACAATTGCATGTTTGTAAAAAGAGAATATAGAATGTATCAAAAAATTGTCTTCGAAATAGTGAAACAACGTAAATATTAAATTGCTTAGGAAATAGGAACCCGTGACACTTTTTTATTAAATATTCACTACAATTGCATCGCAATTGAAAGAATCATCTAGAATACGTCAGATTTCAAACAAAAAAGCTATCTCTGATCTCTGAAAAAATATTTTCAGATGATAAAAACGTAATTTCTTTATCTTTTGTTTTATGTTTTGCATAACGCAAGATGTACGACTCATTAAGTTTTTTGATGATTTCCCCTTTCGTCAAAATATTCTATAATATTATATTATAGTGTAATTAAATTATTTATGATTTATTTAAAATTTGTTTGAGGTAGATTTATCAAATGTGGTTGCTATAAATTAGAAGATTCATAAAACAATATAATGTTTTAGAACATTTGTGGAAAATGTATATATAGGTATATATTTTTTAACTATCAAGCAAACCCTCATAAGTTCATTATCAGTCAAAGTGTAGTAACGCGATTCACTATTTCAGTTCAATTCAAACTTCCGTTGGATCGTTAGATGATTATTATTTTTGAATTTTCTAAGTTCAAAATATATATCGCAGAAATCACAATTGTATAAAAAAATAACAATTTTGTTTTCGATGTTTTGGATGCTATTTTCGAGAGTTTTTCTATTTTCGCGGCCCGAAAATTGTCCATAATTTTAATTGTGATGTACTAAATTTTTTTTCATTTTATTGGATTCTTCAAAATGGCCACAGAATCGAATATAGTAGATGAAGGGAAAAGTGTCAAAAATCAGTATATAGCCGCCATTGTGAGTGAGTATTGCCTAATTTTAATTTGTTCATTAATACATTAAAATCAATTAACCATCCTTTTTTTTTTCATAATAATAAAAGTTTGAAAAATAGAAAATCATTACAATTTTCATATTCATTTTTGTTTTTCATCAAAATTTTGCATGATTTCACTCAATACGAAGCTGTTTTAACTTTTACAATATAATTCTATAAAATTTTTGGTAGGACAAAATACGTCATTTCAATATGATTTATGCAAATCATTCCAAAAAATGTTAATTAGTTTTCAAATAAATAAGTCTAAAACGTTATCTTATCAGATAAATTCAAAACAAATATATATACATACGTAAATATGTTTCCTAAACTAGTTTTGTTGTTGTTTTCGAATTATTTACATTATAAAATATTATATTATACGTAAAAATGAAAAAAAAAATGAAATTAACACTGAAAATTGATTGATAAATGTCTGTTTTTCACACAAGTAATTATTTTTTCTTGAATGATAAGATTTAAAAGAAAAATTTCATATAACCTTCATTTTCATTTAACTTCAGTGATGATAGAAAAGAATAAATAGAATAAATGTATATTTTTTATTTAAATATCATATACAATTTCTAGTTAACATCATGACATTTACGTATGGATGTGCCGAAGGATGGGTATCGCCCTTTATATCAGCAATGTCCTCAGAAACGGAAACACCTTTGGATGTTCCATTGACCATAACTCAAGCTTCTCTTGTGGGATCTATGTTGTGTATAGGTGGTTTAGCTGGAACTCCAGTCTTTGGAATGATAGCAGATAATTTTGGTAGAAAGAAAGCAGCTCTCGTGTCTGCTATACCATGCGTGGTAAGAAAAAAAATTGAAGAAGTACAAAAATATAGCAATTGAAATTGAATAATTTTAAATTTTAGCTGAGTTGGATTATGAAACTAACATGGCGTACTGCAACTGGTATTATGATAGCCAGGATGGTGGCTGGATTTTCAGGAGCAGGTCCCTTCTTGGTAGGGTCTCTGTATTGCGTTGAAATAGCATCATTGACCACTAAGGGGGTATTAGGATCTTTAATGATATTCAGTATCAATGGTGGGATTTTGGCTATGTACATTATGGGAGCATATTTTGGATATACTATATCTGCTTTGATAACGATATCGTTGCCCATACTTTTTTTCGTCATCATGCTGAGGATGCCTGAGACGCCAATTTTTCTCGTCAAGCAAAAAAGGGATAAGGTAATAGAACGTAAAATATATTTATGCTTATTCAATGGTGTTTTTATTACTGGTGCGATTAAAATGTGCACTGAAAAAATATAAATTGTACCTTAAAATTAATTATTTGTGCGTTAGAATATTACACGATGTGCATTATTTCTGGTGCATTAAAGAATCTCATATTAACATTTTATTCGTAGTGTGCAATGAATTTTTTTTGTGTATTACAAATCGAGCATTAAAAATATGAAATGAGTAAAAGAAAGAATAGTTTGTGCATTGAAATGATTGAGATGTGGCAACGTCGCCTGAGTAAAGTCGTCCTCCACAGATAATACAATATAACTCATTATCAACGTTTTCTTTTGTTAAAATTTTTGTTTCATTTAAATCCCACTTTAGCAATTTGGTCCAATTTGATTCTATTATGAAAGTGTGAATAATGGTCGTACGGTTAGTATTTCGTCCTGTTCGCGTTTATGGCGTTGCCGATCTTTTATTTATATTCATTATAATGCACGTTTTGTTCGTTTGAAGGTTCAGATATTTTTTATAATGCACACATAATTTTTTTTAATGCACACTAATTTTATTAAATGATCAGGTTAAGTGCACACTTATTTTATATAATACACGTTTAAATTGTCCCTTTTTTTATAACTGATCTTTTTAGGAGGCCGCAGAGGCTATTGCATGGTTGAGAAGTGAGCCTTTGGATAGTCCAGTAGTCAAAAGAGTTTTGGGCGAATTAAAACGTGAAAGTGAATTAGCAAATAAAAACAAAAATGAAGGTATATTCTATTAAATGAGTAAAAATGTGATGAAATAATAATCAAAATAATTATTCATTACAGATACATCTATGAAAACATTTTCTCCTGAAAAAAATATATCACCGTGGAAATTTTTCTGTAAGATTATTTTGCGACATCTCGACGGAAAAATGACAACAAAAATTAAATTAATATTAATTTTCAGTTACATCAGCTCCCACGTTGAAAGCATTCGCTGTTTGTTTCATATTATTGACAGTCCAATTTCTCACTGGTATATTCGCTATAATAACATATGCCAATAAAATATTCAAAATAGCCGGAAGCACATTATCGCCATCAATAAATTCGATAATTGTTGGCTTGTTACAACTCTTAGGTTCCATACTTGCCTCATTTGTGATCGAAAAAACTGGAAGAAAGGTACAATCAATTTCAACCTTAATCATATATTTTCTTTGTAATTTTTTTGATAATTTTTTTTATATTCAGTTACTTTTGATATCTTCGTGTGCCATACTTGCGACTGCCAACGCTATTTTAGGCACATATTTTTATGCCGTAAACAAAGATTATGATGTATCTAGTTTGGGATGGATTCCAGTGACTGCTTTGTCATTTGTCGTATTTTCGTTTTCTATGGGTATTGGACCAATACCCTATTTATTGCCAGCTGAAATTATTATGGTGCAGGTAATAAAAAAATATCAATATTATCATTTTTTTTTTTGATAATATACCTTCGATTGTATATCCATTTATTTCAATTCTGTTGAAATTAATTGTTATTATTCTTTAATATATATTATTTATTGGGTGCAATATAACTTTGCATTGAAAAAATATAGATTGCCCCTTAAAACATATTACTTGTGCATTAGAATAATATACAATGTGCATTATTTTTGGTATTTTATTTGTAGTGCGCAATGTTAAAAAATGTGCATTATAAAGTGAGCGTTCAAAATATAAAATGAACAATAGAAAAATAGTTTGTGCAATTAAATGATCGAGAGATGCCACGTCGCTAGAGTAAAGTCTTCCTCCACAGACAATACAATTCAACTGTCAACTATTAACATTTCTTTTTGTTGAAATTTCAATTTTATTTAATTTTAATCACATTTTAACAATTTGGTCCAATTTGATTAGTCAATTATGAAAATTGTGAATAATGCTCACGAGGTTGGTATTTCGCCCTGTTCGCGTTTTCAACGTTGCCGATCCATTATTTATGTATATATTCATTCTAATGCACGTTTTATTTTTTTAAGATATAGATACTCGTATTTTATCATTGATCAAAATATTTTTCAAATGCACATATTTCAATGCTCGTGCAAAATGCATATATAATTTTTTTTAACGCACATTAATTTTGTGTAATGCTTACGTTAAATGTACATTTATGTATTTTATATAATGTACGTTCAAATTGTCCCTTTATTTAATTTACAGGGTAGAGGCATAGCTTCAAGTATAATGTTATCGTGGGTATGGATAGGTTCTTTTACCATTGCACATACTTTCCAATTACTCGTGGAAACTTTGGGAAGTCACGTTGTTTTTTGGACATATGCTGCATGTACCAGCATCGGTATATTGGTAACACTGACGCTTCTTCCTGAAACTAAAGGAAAATCTTTTGAAAGTAATTTGGCTTTCTACTGCAGCAAAAAAGAAAAGGATGCCTTCGCTGCTTCAAAATGCAGAACCGGCGATCTTTAGTGAGTTTAATGTTAGTTGATAGAATAAATTATATTTATTTTATTTAAATAAATTATAAGTAAAAAAAAAATAAAATTACAAAGTATTAACTATTTCGTGTTTTTTTTAATTAATTATTTTTTGCATGTTGGTTTAATTGAAATCGTGTATATTTTATTTTTTTAATCAAATCTTTCGTTACTTTTTGATGAAATAATAGAGATTTATTTATCAGTTTTAATGTGGAAATATATGTATTTGTAATTCAAATATTGTGTCGAACAATGTTCATATTATAATATAAAAAAGCTTGCACAAAGAAAATTTATGAAAAAATGCAAGAGTTTTTATGGACGTTGTAAATTACATACTTCTTGATAAAAATCAACATTGGTTTATCAAATATTAACTGAAACGTCCGTTTTATTATGCTGCTCAGATTTTTTCATCATAAGTAAAAAAAATATAATAGATATGTTTGTTAGTGAATAAAATACTGCAGCACTATTATTGTATTTGCTATTGTTTTTTTCATTATAAAATATAATATGCAAAAGAGATCGATAAACTTGACGAAGATGTACATTTATCATGGTTACATTTGGATTGAAGTTTAAAATTTTCTTTGAAAATAATAATCACTTTGAATCATTCAAACAATTGTACATACAATGTATATACCATAAGTGATAAAGGGTATTATAAATATTAAACGTGTTGAATGAAATTTCCACAAAATCATGAATACTAATGTAAATGAAGAATTTCCAAGATAATTGTGATCAATTGAATTTATTTTATTAAATATTTCGGTTTCATAATATCATAGTATTATAGTATAGATTCACTAAAACTTTATTTAAATTCAGTAATCCCCAAATGCAGCGATAAGTTGCATGTACCATCAATTGTTACGATGATGGTCAAAATCGTTTACATGAATGTCCACTTCCTGAAAATTTCTAAAACAAATATTTATCCCTGAAATTTGACCCCATAGTTTTCAACCCGAAAGCTTTTCAACCTCACACCATTTTTATTAATAAAAGCTGAAAAAGGTGAAAAGTTTTCGGGGTGAATACATTGGGAATAAATTTTCAGGGGTGAATATTCGTTTTATGAATTTTCAAGTAGCGAATATTCATAATATCGTTAAAACAGCAGTTATAATAAGATTCAGACTCGGTTTTTGACATTTACTCGACCGTCTGAAATGGGAATTGAGACTTTCGACTCGAATGTGAAAGATAAATCTTCCATCCGACGAAACTATTCTGATTTCAGACTCTATATCTGCCTTGCAAATCATATACACAGCGTAGCAAATGTTTATGACAATAATTACAGGTATCATAGTTGTCGGCAATCGGTGAATCAGTATGTGCGGAACATAAGTTTGAGTCGGTCCTACATATTTTTTGGCAAATGAGTTTTGCACATAACGAGGCTTAAAACTATGCTAAAAATATTGAAACAAATAATTAAATAAAAAAGATTGTGTATAAATTACATTGTAATATCAAAAATGAAAACAGAATTGCATCTGGACGAAGGGAAAAGTGTAAGAAATCAGTACTTGGCCGCCATTGTTAGTGAGTATAATCGATTCATATTCCATTACCCTTTTTTACGGTAAAAATTGGAAAGCCATAAAAATAATTATGTTACATTGAGATTGATTTTAAATTTTCCATAAATTAACATTTAGCTTTATATTTATATTTTATTTGAAATCATTTGTGGAACGTTATTCTTATTAAATTAAAACAAAATGATTTTTCAAAAAAAAATAATCATTTTCAATGTAACTCATCTATCCCATTTTCAGTCTCTAGATAAAAAAAAAACCAGACCGTTTTCTTATCTCATAAATTTAAAAGCGTGGTAATAAAAATAGAAATTGTCTAGAAATATTTTTTCTTATATAGCACTTCACAAGTTCATTTAATTTAAATTAATTAAAGATTTAGATTGATAAAATGATTTATTAGACACTAGCAGCTTGTACCTAAAATTGCTCGTCATTCTGTGAAAATAAATTGTGTATCGAATGTCGACGACCGATTGTAATTACTGTCACAATCAATCGCGACACCGGCACATTATATAAGTTGTTCGCAAAATGTGAGTGCAGTTTAAAAACACTCACTCACTAAAGTACACTTATACTTTCCAAAAATAATTATAATTTGTATGGTGATCTATAGAAAAAACTGAAAAAAACTGAAATGCGAAACGATATTAAAAAAAAAAACTGAATGCTTACTTAGCTTCTTCGGGTTTTAAAGCACATTCTTGCCTTTGGTAAAGATTTGTCTATCGATTTAAGAGTTTATTGGATACATTTATATTATACATACATACATACGTACATACACCGTTTGAGTTTTATATACAGGGTGTTAGGTGGACCTGTGCAAAGTCTTAAAGGGGAGATAAATAATGTAATTTGGAATATTTTAAAGTAAACATACCTTAATCCAAAGTATTATAGTTTTCGAGTTATTGTAATTTTTTCGATTTTTGAGAAAAACCAAAAAATCTAGCACTTGCCCACTAATAATTTTCAAATGAAAGGTAACATGGTAGAAAAATCTTATTTTTTCGTTTGTTTATTATGTATTCTATCCGTAAATATGAATACAAATATCTACATCAACTCAAAACAATAAAAAATACATGATTAGTTATAAAAAACTTATTGAAGTAAAGAGAAACTAGTGTTTTTTGAAATTTCTTGTTTAAAAAAAAACAAAGCTCAAAGATTTAAAACCTTATTAAAAACATTTCTGTTTAAAGCCCTATCGGTTGATATATCAAACATGTAAATATCTAACCAATTTAAAAAACTAGGATACACAAACGAAACCGAAAATTGCACCAAACAATGGCCGAGTCAGTCCATGAAATAAAGATATTTGCTCTTTTAAGATTACAGCAAAGCTGAATTTTGGTATAAAGCTTGATATCAAGGTTATAAACAGAATGTCAAAAGTTGGTATCGATTTGAGGTCAGTATAAAATTTTACGTGAGGTCGAAGGTCACTAAAAACGATATTTCTCTAAAAACACTAGTTTCTCTTTACTTCAATAAGTTTTTTATAACTAATCATGTATTTTTTATTGTTTTGAGTTGATGTAGATATTTGTATTCATATTTACGGATAGAATACATAATAAACAAATGAAAAAATAAGATTTTTCTACCATGTTACCTTTCATTTGAAAATTATTAGTGGGCAAGTGCTAGATTTTTTGGTTTTTCTCAAAAATCGAAAAAATTACAATAACTCGAAAACTATAATACTTTGGATAAAGGTATGTTTACTTTAAAATATTCCAAATTACATTATTTATCTCCCCTTTAAGACTTTTCACAGGTCCACCTAACACCCTGTATATATAGAAAACGATATGGAAATATTCATTTAGGAATTTAAAAAAAATGAAAATATTTCTTTTCAAATGATCTCAGACATGTGTTCGTGAATATCCATCTGCTGACCATATTGTCTGTCGCTTAACTCAAACAATGTTGAAAATGATCATTAAAAATTATCACATATATCTTCCAGTCAACATGGCTACATTTTCCTATGGATGTGCTGAAGGATGGGTATCGCCCTTTATATCGATGTTGTCTTCAAAAACGGACACAATTTTGGAAGCTCCATTAACTGTAACCCAAGTTTCTTTCGTGGGATCCATGATTTGTGTAGGTGCTTTGATTGGAACTCCTATCTATGGAATAATAGCAGATAAATTTGGTAGAAAGACAGCTGTACTCGTGTCTGCTATACCATGTTTGGTAAGAAAATATTCAAAATGGTTCGAGAAATAGTGGAATTATTTAGTTATTTTAATTTACAGTTATGCTGGATCTTAAAAGAAACATGGCGTACTGCAACTGGAATAATGATAGCCAGGATTCTGGCTGGATTTTCAGGAGCGGGACCATATATGATAGGGTCCTTATACTGCGTTGAAATAGCATCATTGACTACTAAAGGTGTACTTGGTTCTTTGATGGTATTCAATATAAATGGTGGCATTTTGACCATGTATATTATGGGAGAATATTTTGGGTATAATATATCTGCTGCCGTAATGATAGTATTGCCTATATTATTTTTTTTTGCAATGATGAATATGCCTGAGACTCCAATTTTTTTGGTGAAACAAAAAAAATATAAGGTTAGTAAGTTTAAAATATATCAAAAGTGTAATTACTGAAGTTATTACATTTTTTTAGGAGGCTACAAAGGCCATTGCATGGTTGAGGAGTGAACCTTTGGATAGTCAAGTGGTCAAAAGAGTTTTGAATGAGTTGAAGCAGGAGTGTGAGTTAGCCGACAGAAATATCAATCAAGGTGCTTATTGTCAAATAGTAAATTTTTTTTTTTTAAATAAAAACAGAAAATATTTTTTTCTTATAGATACGATCACAGAAAAAATACCTTCTAAAAAAAGTGTATCGTCATGGAAATTTTTGTGTAAATAAATTGTTTATAATGCAATGTTAAAAAATGAACATAAATATAATTTAATTTAATTTTCAGTTACTTCGCCACCGACACTTAAAGCCTTCTTAGTATGTTTCATGTTATTGACAATTCAAGTATTCACTGGTATTTTTGCCATAGTAGTATTTGCAAACGAAATTTTTAAACTAGCCGGAAGCAAATTGTCACCATCATCTAATTCAATAATTATAGGCATTATACAACTTTTGGGTTCCATAATTGCTTCATTCATCATCGAAAAGACCGGAAGAAAGGTACAATCAATTTATTAACCATAATCGCATATAATCCTCATTTTTTTTCAATAAATTCTAAATATTCAGATACTTTTGATATCTTCATGTGCCATAGTTTCGATTGGAAATGCTACCATAGGTGGGTATTTTTATGCCATGAACAATGGACACGATGTATCAAATTTGGGATGGATTCCAGTGACTGCTTTGTCATTTGTCGTATTTTTTGTTGCTATAGGTATTGGTCCAATACCTTTTCTATTACCAGCCGAGATTATAACCGTCCAGGTGAAGAGAAATATCTAAATCATCACTTTTTTATAAATATTTTTCAAATATAATTATTTTTTCGATTTTTAGGGCAGGGGTTTAGCTTCAAGCATAATGATGACGTGGGGATGGATTGCTGCATTTATCGTTGCACAAACTTTTCAACAATTCGTGGAATCATTCGGAAGTCATTCAGTTTTTTGGATATATGCTGCATTTTCTAGCACTGGCGTTTTGGTAACATTGATATTTCTTCCTGAAACTAAGGGAAGATCTTTCGAAAATATTTTTGCATTTTATAGCTCTGAAAAGGAAAAAAAAGCTCTAGTAGCTGCAAAATCTGAATATGTCGAACTCTTATAGTTAATTTATTGAATAGAGTTAAATCTAATATTTTAAAATTACAAATTCGAAACCACTGTTTTTGAATGAAATATTGGTTCACAATTTGATCTTAAAAAATACATTTTTTATATAATACCATATTGCGAAATTTTCGTTTCCAAAATAAATTTAAAATATTGATGATTTGATGATTTTATTTTAAGTTTAAAATTTTTAACCGAAAATCAATGTCAGTTAATTAATTTAAATACAATAGATGTCTCTATGTGAGCTTTCAGGCAAAGAACTTTTTTTTAAGAAATTCAGATAAAAGAAAATTTATGAACAAATTCGATAGGTTTTTCGCTGTTTTCAAAAATATCAAAAAAATCGTATAGATATTTTATTCTTATAATATAATATAAATATTATATTATACTATTAATTTACTTAAAAAAACATCTGTTTTTCCAAGAGTCATATTTTATTTAATTAATATAATTCGAATACAGATTTTTTGGAGTTATGAAGAAGTAGAAAAACTATAATATTTACTAATATCATGTCAAAATGAAAATGAAAATTATTTATACTCAAAACTAGACAGTTTTTAATTATATTTAATTTTAAATTTAAATTTGCGGGAGACCGTTTTTAAATTATGCAAATGTAATTTTATTAATTGTTTGATGTCTCATATCGCAAGATTGCCATTGTAAAGTACGTGACACAAATTACGAATTTTTGGTAGTTTTCCTTTTCGTTCCTATACGAAACGAAATATTAAAAACTGTAATATTATACAAAACTAGAAAATTATTTATATTTAGTTGATTTTTTAACTGTCAAGTGTAAATTGTATTCATATTATATACAATTAATATTAAACAGCAATTAAAATTTCACTTATTACAATTATTATTTGTATTTTAAGCAATTATATAAAAAAATATTTCTAATAAAATCTGCTAATGCAGAAGCACCGTTTTGATCTGTTGTAAAATAATTATCAATAACAATAAAGAGAATAAAACCCGTGAACTATCATATAATATAATATGTAATATGTATAATATAAATCTTCATTCAAACACGATATTTTATAAATGAAGAGAATTGTTATAGAAGTTATTTACTTTTCCATTACTCTGTTGAAATCATAGTCTTTAATAAAATATTGATATTATATTTTGCAAATGCATTTGGTATGCTATTGGAATTTTTTATTTTATTTTCAATTATACTTGTATATTATTTTGAAAATTTAAGACTTTTTAAATTGGACAATTCTTCTAAACATATTGACTTTTTGACAGTGAAAAGAGGTTTTATGGATGAATGTTAAGAAAGTTAATCTATGGTTATCTTAATAATTTTTTGACTTATTTCATTCGACATTTTCATGATGCAATTAATTATTATATTATTGTATTTGGTATAGAATGTTAATTAAAATTATTTATGAAAAATAGAATAAAAACATCTTTGAAATTTTCACATTAAAAAAAAAATATTTTTTTTTTGTGAAAACAGGTATGATTTGTAGTTATATCGATTATATCGATCGAAAAATGTGATAATAATTCAATTTATGTTAAATTATGGTATTATATTCAAATTATTCTATTATAATTTGCAAGATTTTTTTGTCATGCACCAATGGATATGCAATAAATGCATATTGAAATGTATCGATTTGGTTACGCATCAATAGCATCATTTAAATTAAGGGTTGTTTTAAAGGTGTAAAATGCCATATGTTAATTTTCGACTGAAAATATTATATAAGAAAACATAGTTAGTTTTGATAATGAATTTAACAATGCGTCAAAATTTCACTATAAAGTTAACCCTCGCGAATTCATTATCAGTCAAAGAGTACTTATGCGATTCATTATTTCAGTTTAATTCAAACGTTCATCATACTAATAGTAGACTGAACTTTGATTTTTTCCGAATTCAAAACATATTCAGGGAAAATTTTAAACGTATGAAAACAACATTCTCATTAGAAAAAAAAAAAGTTTTGTGTTTAAATTTAAATGCCATTTCCAAGGATATTTTTATTTTAAAACCTGGAGATTTTCGATAATTGTAATTTTGGTGCGTTGGGAATATTTTTGACATTTAGACTTTATCAGATTATCCAAAATGACGACAGAATTGAATCTCGATGAAGGAAAAAGTGTCAAAAATCAGTATTTGGCCGCTATTGTGAGTGAGTATCATAAAAATTTAATTCGTTCATTAATTAAAAAAATTAGATTAAAAAAAAAACATTAACACGTTCATAGCAAGAACACGTTTGATTGTTTAAAAAAAAAAGTACCAACTTCGTCCTTTTATTTAACTTTAATTGTGCTAATTATTTTTTTATTACAAAATCTGAATGAGACAAATTTTCACAGGAATTACTTAAATTATTTCATTTTCCGTCAAACAAAAAATGGAAAAAAAATTAGTTTATTTAATAATAAATAAAAACTACTATCTTATCTGATCAAATCAAATACAGTCAAGAATGATTTATTGAGCAATTGTCTTTATTGTTGTTTATTTGGATTACATTATGAATTTCACATATATATATGTAAATTACCATATTTAACATACATTAATAAAAAAGCTTAAAAAATTATTAAATAATATAAATACAATTTTTTATATATTTTTCAGTCAACATGATGTCATTTTCGTATGGATGTGCAGTAGGATGGGTATCACCCTTTATATCAGCAATGTCCTCAGAAACGGATACACCTTTAGATGTCCCATTGACCATAACTCAAGCCTCTCTTGTGGGATCTATGTTGTGTATAGGTGGTTTAGCTGGAACTCCTGTTTATGGAATGATTGCAGATAATTTTGGTAGAAAGACAGCTGTACTTGTATCTGCTATACCATGTGTGGTAAGAAAAAATTGGAAGAGTACATAAAATTACCTATAAAATTGAACAATTTTAAATTGTAGTTGAGTTGGATCATGAAACTAACATGGCGGACTGCAACTGGGATCGTGATAGCCAGGATGGTGGCTGGATTTTCAGGAGCAGGTCCTTTTCTGATAGGATCTATATATTGCGTTGAAATTGCATCATTGACTACTAAGGGCGCATTAGGTTCTTCGATGGTGTTCAGTATCAATGGTGGTATTTTGGCTATGTACATAATGGGGGCATATTTTGGATATACCATATCTGCTTTGATAACGATGGCATTGCCCGTACTTTTTTTCGTCATTATGTTAAAGATGCCCGAGACTCCAATTTTTCTAGTCAAGCAAAATAAGGATAAGGTAATATAATTGAAAACTTATTCATTTTTTTTTATAATAAGTTTTTATTATTTTATTTTTAGGAGGCCGCAGAGGCTATTGCATGGTTGAGAAGTGAATCTTTGGATAGTCCTGTAGTCAAAAGAGTATTGGATACGCTGAAACATGAAAATGAGTTAGCAAATGGAAATAATAATGCAGGTATATTCTAATGAACAACGAAGAAAATAAATTGAATTATGTATAGTAAATTATATATACGTATAATAATTATATATTATAGATATGTCAATGAAAAAAGTTTCTTCTGATAAAAAAGTATCACCATGGAAATTTTTCTGTAAGATTTTTTTTAAAGTATCCTCATTATTTTATGAATAAATAAATGCTATTTATAAAAAAATATATAAATTTTCAGTTAGTTCAACTCCGACATTGAAAGCATTTTCAGTATGCTTCTTGTTATTGACAATCCAAGTATTCACTGGCATGTTCGCCATAATCACATTCGCCAATGAAATTTTCAGACAAGCTGGAAGCACATTAGCACCATCTATAAACTCAATAATTGTCGGTCTATTACAATTTGTTGGTTCCATAATTGGCTCTTTCATCATTGAAAAAACGGGAAGAAAGGTAATGATGATTTAAAAAATGACCATATTCCCATTAATTTTTCTAACAAATTCTATATATTCAGGTACTTTTGATATCTTCTTGTGCCATAGTTTCAATTGGCAATATTACTATAGGCATATATTTTTATGCCGCCAACACTGGATATGATGTATCAAGTTTGGGATGGATCCCAGTGACCGCTTTGTCATTCGTCGTATCATCTTTTGCTATGGGTATTGGACCGATACCTTTCATATTGCCATCTGAAATTATCATGGTTCAAGTGAGGAAAAAAATATAAATCATCATTATTTTTTTTGGTAATATACTTTCAATGATTGGATGATGTTATATCCATTTATAGGGTAGAGGTATAGCTGCGACTATAATGTTGGCATGGGTATGGATAACTTCATTCATCATTGCGCAAACTTTCCAACAGCTTTTAGATTTGCTGGGAAGTCATGTCGTTTTTTGGATATACGGTGTGGTTGCTGGTACTGGTATATTGGTCACACTGATAATGCTCCCTGAAACTAAAGGAAAGCCTTTCGAAAGAATTTTAGCTTTCTATAGCAACGAAAAGAAAAGGAAAATGTATGTCGCTGCGGAATGAAAAATGTTGAACTATTATAGTTAATTATTGTTTTCTCGAAGCTCTCTTTAAGCCTTCTTTGTGTCTTTTTCTTTGTGCGGCAAGAGGTTTTGTAGATGCAATTTTTCGAATGTTTGTACTTATGAAAAGAAATATAATACTTTTGTATTAATTATATTGTAATTTTTATAATAGTTTTAACATATTCAAAAATTTTATTTTTGTGATCATAATTTTATTCAAAACTAAATAATTTTTGTAAAAAAAGCATTTAAAAAATATTAACGAAAAAGTTTCAGATCATCAGTATGAAATCATTCATTCAGATTCTGATCCGATGACAAAATTTTTTATTCAACCAATTAAGCTCAATATCGCCATTATTAAAATATTTTTTTAAATTAATTCTTATTGAAAAATGTATTTAAAATATATGTACATAATAAATATATTTACACAGTCAACGGATATTTTATTAAATATATCAATCTTTAAATTTAAGCGATATGTGGAACAAGCAGTAAATATGTTACTATACGTGTGACAAACCTTACAAAAGATTTTGATAAATAATCACATAAAAACATGAAATTCCAATAGTATAAAAAAAAAATCATTTCATTATAAACTACATACAATGATGTTTTGATTGATGATGGGTTTGCATACTTGCTAAATATATTATAATATAATATTACTATTTTGAGAAATATGTAGATAGTGCTATTTAATTATTCAAGAATTATAAAAAAAATTTCATTGTTAATTACAATAAAAAAATTTTATTGAAAAAATACCATTATATCACATTACATGTAGTATCGGGAATAACTCAACATATAACATATTTCATAATTTATACAACAAAGGAAATCCATTCATTTGAAGTAACGCAGACATTACAAATAAAGCAAACTTGAAACACAAACAAAATTTCACAATCCCAAAACAGACAATACGATAAAAACCACAAAACAGAAGCACCGTCTCTATCCACAATTAAACAATTATCCGACAAAACAATAAAATTATTCCATACAGAAATTCACACAATTGCGTAGTGCGGCATGTTTGTAGTTTAATAAACCATTCATTCATTCATGTTTTATTATAAACGGCGAATAAATATGTCACTTTCAATTTACAATTAGAATTATATGAGTATTAAGCACACACAAAACTGTCTTTCCTACGTATCTATTCAATATCTGAGTTTTTGTTATCTCTGTGACATTTAATTTTAACTTTAAGTATTGATAATGTAAGTTGCATAATTTATGAAGTTTTTAATGATTTCCTGAAAAATATGTAAAAAAGATCTTTTTTTAATAAAATATTTGAATATATTCAAATATTTCAAATCACAAATCATCAAAGTTAAGATAAAATTTTTTTTGACATTAAATAATTTTTTTATTAAACAAAAGAAGATGTAAGCTTAAAATTTTCCACCTTTCATGATGATAAAGATTTTTTCTGTAAAACACAAATTTTGTGTGATGATAAAGATGACAAAAAAAAATATTGTATAGATAAATTTTTTAGAAAATATTATACGAGATAATTAGATATTGCTCTATTATCATGTAATACAATATGCACTTTTACTATGTCTAATGAGCCGGATATATTAATTCTCGTTACATATTAACACCGTTAATGAATATCGTAATATCTAAAATAATGCATCAATGGCGTCAATGAAATGAGGGTCATTAAAATAGTGCAAAGTATGAAAATTATAATATATTTCTGACAATTTAGAATAACAACTAAATTTCGATGTATACATTTGTATGAACTCTAAACTATTCCACCATTCGCGATATCATTATCAACTATATATATTTAGATTACGTACACTTAATAAGTACAATATATATTTTTTTATATTTCAATCGAAAAACTTTTATCTTTTAAAAATACATAAAAAATGGCATAATAACATATTTGCACTAGAAGTTTAAAAAAAAGTGAAAACATAGAAAATTTTTATATTTAGTTTTGGATTTATTTGAACAATTTGTTAATTATTATATTTAAATTATTTGACTAACTACATATATGTTAAATTTTTCCTTTTCTGGAATAAAACTATTAAAAAATGATTTTTTATTCAAATTAACAATTGAAGAATTTACATCTGATGATTTTTAATCGAAAATAAATTAAATATATCAAATTGTGCTACCATTAAGTGAACCCTCGCAAAATTTATTATCAGTTAACGAGTACGTATACGATCCAACGTTTCAGTTAGATTCAAACACTCATTAGAGCATCGAACTGTCTCATTTTTCAACGCAAATTAAATTTTCAAAACTCGTAGTATATTTGCGAAAAAGCCACAATATAGTAATACTTAAACAAGCCTCTTCAAGCATTTAGACCTCATTTTTGAGGACTCGTCAATTTTCAAATTATTTAATTGTGATACATATAAAATTTTTATATTGATAAACTTTTTATATTCACAAAAATGACAGCAGAATCGGGTTTAGAAGATGGGAAAGTTAGGAATCAATACGTGGCTGCCATTGTAGGTGAGTGTAGAAACGCTTTTTGTTTATTCATGAATGAAAATCGATAAATAGCATTGCCAATTTGTGTCTGATATTTTTGTATAGAACATACGAATGGTTGAATTTGCAAAATTTATTTATACAGATGTATTATTGTATTGATATCTCATAATTTCATATAAAAAACAACCTGTTATGTGAAAACATTATTTTTCAAACAAAAATAGATAAACTATTAATTAACGATCATGAAAATTATAAATTTAATAACGGTAATTAATTCTTGTTCCAATAACCTATAACTTCAGTATTACTGTGATAACAATCAAATATTGCAGAATTTTCCATTTCATTTGACCGTAGTATCCATAATACTGAAGGTATGTACATTTTAATATCTGCTGATTAATGAACACATGTTTAAATGTTTTATTAAATAGATAAAGTGTTTAAGTACCCATAAAATTTAATAAAACCGAAGTATTTAATTAATATTTTATATTTGTGATCATTCGTTCAATGAAAATTATTTCGTGTTCAGTTTTGATAACGGTAAATCAATTCCACTCAATCTTTCAGACTCGAAATCTTTTCGATATGAATCTTTCATAAATAATATCGATGTTTAAATAAAGCTTTGAATGACTCTTGAAATATATCAAATTTTAAAAGATTGGTGAAGTATGATAAAAATATTTGTTAACCACTTATTGTCATGGTTTTATAATAATTTGGAACGAAAATTTGATGTGTAATATAAAGAGCAAACAAATATTTTTTAATTCATAAATTTATTTATTTTGGTTATATTTATAAGTATTATTTATGAGATTTTATTATTTGAGAAATGATAAGAAAAATTTAGACGATTTTTCATGATAATTACGGCTTTAAATAAGTTATGTAAATTATGAAGTCGTTTGAGAAATGAAAGTTGACATTTTTGGAATCAAATTAAATAAAAAAATATTTTTATCTTATCTAGCAGACTCAGATGAAATATGAAAATAATTTATTGTGCAAAAATTTATCGAAATAAATCATTTCAAGCCTTCTTTGTTCCATTCTTATTTGACCATGTTACGTATTTGCGTGACGTACATATGTATATTTGTAAAATTTTATAACAATCTAAAATACGATAAATTTTGGACTAAATTAAATTATAATAATAAACTATGCAGAGTATATTATTTTTCTATTATGATCAAATTGTATATTAAAATTGGTCGAGTTATCGATATATTCATCAATTTAGTTATTCAGAAAAAAATATTTCCGCGTTTTTTTTTGACACAAAATTTAACAATAAATCATTGAAAAAATATTCAATTAATAATATACAATCTTTCATGAATTATTCATAATATTACAATATAATTCGATTTTGAAGATAATATGCATGTAATTAAAAAGCCATAGATTTATAACCATATGTTTTGCATTCACGAAAAAATAAGTGCTACATATTAGAAATTTGTGAAGTTTTTTTTTCATACGATGTTCGAAATTTATTTCTCAAGAGTTGAATATTTAGATCATTTTTTCAAGCTTTTATTTATCTCAGATCTCATATTAAAAGAAAATGTGTTCAAAACCATCTTATATGTTCAAATGTGTAACATCACATCTGTTCAACATATATCGCTTATTTTTGACAATCAGTAAAACAGATGTGCTTCACACGATTTGACCGCTGACATTAAATTCTACGATTTACTAATAAATACTTCAATTATGTTGATAACTCATATTCGATAGATATTTTTATGTATCCTATTTATAATCTAATCATTCATCTAATTGTAAGTAAAAATTTATTATATCTTGCCTAGTTAATTAAAAAGTAATTATCAGCTTAATACCGAATAATGGGGCAAAAAACAGTGAAACATCATCAACCGAAAAAAATGATCTGAAATTCGCAACTATGAGACAACTATTTCAATTTCGTTTTATTTTCATCAAAAACGAAAAGATCTAATTGATATGATTCATATTAAAACTTGTTTGGCTTTATTAATACGAGTCTCGATTTTTCCGGAATATTCTAGAACTATTGGCTAATTGTTGTATTAATTATATTTTCAAATACTAGATTCTATAAAAACGAACTTTCACATTTTACTAATTTCAAACGGTTTTTAGTTTTCAAACTCTCAAAGAGTTTGAAAACTAGAAACCATACTTACAAACGGCTTCAAGACAGTAGTATACGATCTGGCTATGAGCCAGATACTGACCACAAATTACGTTGCTTAACTTCAGCAATCAATGGAAATCGGCGTTTTCAACAAAACTAAACCGTTGACTACTTAATTTCACATGAACCCTACATATACTCAAAGATGATGTTGTTGATAAAATCAAGTATTAAAATCTTAAAAATATACTTTTTTTTCAGTCAATATATTATCATTTGCTCATGGCTGTACCACAGGATGGGTATCACCTTACTTACCACTCATGTCTTCAAACACAGACACACCCTTAGACATTCCATTGACCACAATCCAGGGCTCATTTGTGGCTTCAGTAGTGTGTATTGGTGGTTTGGCTGGAACTCCTTTTTACGGAACTTTAGCAGATAAATTTGGCAGAAAAGTTTCTGTACTCGTATCTGCTATTCCTTGTGCGGTAAGAAAATTTAAATATTTACTCACTGTTAAACATGGATTATGATAAAGGTCACATTAACTTCGAATTCAAATGAAAAATAACTCTTTCTTTAAAATTTCAGTTAGCTTGGATCTTAATATTGACATGGCGCACTTCAACTGGAATCATGATAGCTCGGTTAGTTGCTGGATTCGGAGGAGCTGGACCTTTTTTAATAGGACCCATATATTGCGTTGAAATAGCTTCTTTAAGTGCAAAAGGAGCATTGGGTTCTTTGATGGTGTTCACAATTAACGGTGGTATCGTAGCCATGTACTTTATGGGAGCATATCTCAGTTATAACGTGTCCGCCATTGCCGTATTGTTATTGATCGCAATTTTCTTCGTTGTCATGTTGAGGATGCCCGAGACGCCTGTTTTTCTTGTCAAACAAAGAAAAGATGAGGTTAGTTAGTAGTTAATTAGGTTAATAAATCTAATCGATATAATTTATGTAATGATTTTATATATGTTTAGGAAGCTGCTAAAGCTATTGCTTGGTTGAGGAGTGAACCTTTGGATAGCCATGTTGTCAGAAGAGTATTGTCTAAGTTGAAGTATGAAAGCGAATTGGCTGGTGGAAGTATCAATGAAGGTAGAATATTGTCAAATTATTAAGAAAATACGATATAAAGTAAAAAAATATCTATTTTTTAGATACTTCTATGACAAAAATTCCACAGCAAGAAAGTATATCGCCATGGAGATTTTTCTGTGAGTTTATTTCGTACTTGGCACATTTTGATCGACAATAAAATAACATTAATATAAATTTTTAGTTACTTCACCTCCAACATTAAGAGCGTTCTCAGTATGTTTCTTATTGTTGACAATCCAAGTGTGCACTGGTATGTTCGCCATTGTAACATTCGCCAATGATATTTTTGCACAAGCTGGAAGCACATTATTGCCATCCACAAACACAATCATTATAGGCATGCTTCAACTAGTAGGTTCCATAATTGGCTCTTTCGTCATCGAAAAAACTGGAAGAAAAGTAAGATCAATTTTAATCACAATTATAAATTAATCATTTTATTTATTTTCAAAATTTTAATATTCAGGTGCTTCTAATATCTTCATGCGCCGTAGTTTCGATTGGAAATATTACAATAGGCACATACTTTTATGCTATAAATATAGGGTTTGATATGTCGAGTTTTGGATGGATTCCTGTAACGGCTTTATCATTTGTCGTATGTACTTTTGCAATGGGTATTGGACCAGTACCATATATTTTGCCATCAGAGATTATCATGGTTCAGGTTAGATAATATTATGTATCTATATTATCAATATATATTTTTTCATTAGTAAATTCATTTTACATTGATAAATTACTATATATTTTATTTTAAAATAATATTAACTTATATATTTTTTTATTTGCAGGGCAGAGGCGTAGCTTCAAGTATAATATTATCGTGGGTATGGATAGCTTCGTTTATAATCGCACAAACTTTCCAACAGCTCGTAGAAATGTTGGGAAGCCATGTTGTTTTTTGGCTATACGGTGCATTTGCCAGCACTGGTATATTGGTAACGCTGATGTTGCTTCCTGAAACTAAAGGGAAATCTTTCGAAAGTATTTTAGCTTTCTACAGTAGCAAAAAGGACAGAAAGTCTCTTGTTACAGGAGAGTGTGAAAATGGTGAACTTTTATAATTAAAATATAAAATTGAATAATAGTTGATAAAAAATAACCCCTAACTTATTAAAATAACCTTAATCTTATTAAAAATTATAGGAAAATTAAATTCATAGACTTTAAATTATCTCATATTTTTTTCCGTAAAAATTTGTTTTGAATCAAATTGAAGTCAAATGTATTTGACTGTAAAAAACCAATCAAGTATATTTTAAGAAGGATCTGTTTTTTACACCCTCGAATTTAATAATATATTTATTATTTTCAATAAATTATACAACACCAGTGTTTTTACATTTATGTACTTATGATGTAATTTAATTTTAGGTAATGAAATTGAAATAACTTACTTGAATATTTTGAGGTCGTAATGTAAGTTAAATTGTATAATTTTTTTTAATATTTTAATTAAAATACTCAAAAATTCATTGTACTTATGAATCGAAAAGTATTATTATTATCGATGAATATTAAATATAAATTCAAAATAGTTTGTAAGTAGGTTAAAATTAAATTAAATTATTTAGTCCAAATTTTAAATTTCGAATATAAAAATATGTGTTTTGAGGATTGATTACTTAACAAAATAAGTTTAATATATTCTTTCCATATGATAAATAAGAACATTATTTAAGTTATATGAGGAATTATTTAAGAATATTTCTTTTCTTACTTTTCTAGCTTTAATTAAAATAAGTGATTGTCCTTTTCTTTTGATACAAATTAAAAAAAAAGCTTTCAGTTAAAATAATCAAAGTTATTTTTTTACTTTAAAAATCATTGAATTAACTTTTTTGTATAGATTTTCAATAAATTTTCATTTATACTAAAAAAATTCTATTGATAATTTTTTTTGTCTGTAAGGAACATCTGCATAGTTATAATAAATAAATTTGCTGAAAAAAAAACACAGAGTTTTATTCAGTATAATTATTGCAAAAACTAATACAAACACCCAAACAATCAATATTAAAATCAACAAAATTGGATTTTAAGCATTGTGTAGTGTCAAATTAAGAGTTTGATGAAAAAAATAATGATATAATCGATACTATCTTGAATCAATTTAATAAGAACACATTATAAGCAATATTTCTATAAGAAAAGATCAATTAATCTATTTTTATCAAAAAAAAATGCTACGATTATCACTACATTAATTTTCAAATAGATAAAAATAGTATTGTTTTTTGATAAAAGATTTATATATTTAGAAAAACATTCGCAATCTTCGTTTAATAGCCGCATAATATTGGTTAAACACTACAAGATAATATTGTGAAAAACATGGCAACTTCAAAGTTTTTCATATACATTTACTACGCGATTTTACTATGCAATCTCGTCCAAAGCAAATCATTTGAAAGTGAGTATCATATTACATTCAACATCATCATTGTCGACCGGTTTTGTGTCCACTGCAGGACAAGGTCTCCCCATCAAATATTGGGGGTCTCATATTACATTATTTAATCAAAATAAAATATATTTATTCTTAAAATTTTCACAGCATTTGCGACATGCAACTCCAACGAATTCGAATGCTCAAACGGCGCCAAATGCATTCCATCAGTACTGGTATGTGACGGTTATTATCAATGCGCTGACAAATCAGACGAAGTGGACTGTTCATCATCAAAATGCAACTCCAAACAATTCGCTTGCGAAGACAACAAAACTTGTATAGCTTTAGTTTGGAAGTGCGATGGAGAAAGTGACTGTCCAGATTCTTCAGACGAAAAGAATTGCCCTCCTCAAGTATGTGACAAAGACGAATTTCCTTGTGCTGATGGATCTAAATGCATTCCAAACGATTTCGTTTGCGACAGAACCAAAGATTGTCCAGACGGATCTGATGAAGCGAATTGTCCTCCATTACAATGCAAAGCTGACGAATTCGGATGTGCCGATGCAAGTAAATGCATACCTAAAAGTAACGTCTGCGATAGAAATTTCGATTGCAATGACAAATCTGACGAACTCAATTGCAATTATCCTCCGATCAATTGTGAAAATGATGAGTTCGCCTGTAAAGACAACTCTTATTGCATTTCTGAGTCATGGGTTTGCGATGGTGATGACGACTGCGTTGATGGTTCTGATGAAGTCAATTGCAAATGTCCTGATGGGGAATTCCTATGCGATGGGTCCAATTGTATACCCGAGGGAAAATTGTGCGATCAATTCATAGATTGTTCTGATGGGTCTGATGAGACTTTGTGTCTGTATAATGAGCTCAGTTGTAAAAGTGATGAGTTTAAATGTCTCGATAATTCGTTCTGCTTGATGTCGTTTTGGGTCTGCAATGGATTCAGGAATTGTTTCGACAAATCGGAGGAGATTGATTGCGGTTTTAATCGTCAATCTAAAATTGGTAAGTTGACTGATTGTAATCAGTACATAATTATGTAATATATATAATTTTCATAAGACAATTCTATTCTGATATCATTGAAATTTAAGTTTTCTTTCGATTGGATGAAAATAATTCAATTTTAGGTGAACGTAATAAGTCATACAGACAACTAAACAAAAAATAAAATATTACTATATAATTTTTAGGAAATCAAGAAAAATTCAACTGTCAACGTAAAGAATTCGCCTGTGCCGATAATTCGAAATGCATTTCAAGAGCTTTGCTGTGTGATGGTAAAAATCAATGCGCAGATGGATCAGATGAAGTGAAATGTGAAAAACGAGGTAATTTATTGAAATACTTCAAATCTAAAATGCTGTAATATACGAAAATAAAATAAAAAGTATCAAAAAACACATCGAATTTAATTTTTTACAAAGATAAGTTCTCAAATGCTAAGTGTAATCTTAATCGCATACCATGGACGATTTATTAAGTCATTTTATCATTTCGCGGCGTTACAAAATTTTATTCAAAGGTCCGATAAAATTTATTAATAAATACATATCTATTATCTTTCATGTGATATTTGAATTGTCCGAAAGAACTTTAATATACATAATTTAGTTAAAAGTATACATAATTATGAGAAAATCAACGGAAAATATTTTGTTAATACTTTTTTGTACAGGAATAGTTTTTATTTCAAAAGTTCAATATGAATCAATTGACGGTGAGTACTGACAGTGCTACTCTTTTATAAAGCTAAATTTGGTAATCGATAATTTTTTTTGTTCTTTGATAAATTCTTTTGCTTCGACAGTTCGCGATGTTTACTACCTGAATTGGTTTGCGATGGCCATTATCAATGTTCAAACGGATCAGATGAACAAGCATGCTCAATGCAAGGATGAACAAGCATCCTAATGGATGCTCAGCCAGTCAATTTGCACGTGAAGACGATTCCATATGTATCATATATAAAAAAAAATGGAGATGCGTCGGAGAACCAAACTGTCAACTGGCGATGACAGATCCGATGATATGGATTGTCAATATCCACATTCGGAATATGCTGAGGATCAGTTCATTTTGTGTGGATGAAGGTTTCGTTTGTGATGGACATAGGAATTGTATAAATAAGACGGATGAAATCGACTGTCCAGAAAAGAAGGATTGTAAAAGATTATCCAATTGTGATTGATTGTTTCAATTATTTTGCTTTGTATGAATATTTTTATTTTAAATATTTATTTTGAATATTTTTATTTTTTTTAGAATGATAAGAATAAAAATGAAATATACTGCCAATATGAAGAATTCACCTTTCCCAATAATTCGAAATGTATTTCAAGAGCTTTTTTTGTGTGATGGTGAAAATCAATGTGCAGATGGATCGGATGAAATGAAATATGTAAAAAGATGTTACTTCTTGAAATATTTCAAATCTAAAATGCTATAATAAATATGAAATTAAAATAAAAAATATATAGAATTTCATTACTCACAAAGATTAGATTTCAAGCACAAAGTGTTATCTTAATCATATACAATAAATATCATGGATTATTTTTAAACTATTTTATGAAATCGATGGATTAATGATTTTTTTATTTAAAGATTCGATGAAATTTAATATTAGTAATTACATATCGTACTATCTTTCATATTTTGGAATGACCGAATGTACTTTAGTATAATTTATTAGTTCTCGTAAAGTGCACGTCTGCGTTAATATTCAGGAATAAAAATCGAAATGAGAAAATCGACAAATAGTATTTGGTTAATACTTAGTTGCACAGGAATAATTCTTATCTTGGAAGTTCAATGTGGGTTAATTGACGGTGAGTACTGACAGTATTACTCAGTATTTCGGACAATGATATGATTTAAAATTCCATCTAACTACCTACATAATGTAAAGCAGAACATATAAATGAGCAAAAATTTAAAAATACTCTCGAATCTCGAGACTCTCATAAATAGTTTCTCGAGAAATAAGTTTCTCAAAATTTCAGAATAAAAAATTTTCGATAAAAAATAATCAAAATCATTGAGAATTTCTTGAGAATTCTTAAACACAATTCTAACTTCTAATTAATATACATTATAAATTATAACATAATCATCATCGCAAGTTTATATAATGTGAAACATCAAAGAAAGTACTATTTGTATGTATATCGATGTTTTTTCTCATGTGATATAGATGAAAGGCTAATAAATCCTTAAGAATCTGAATATAATATTTCCATTTCTTTTGAAACACATACGTAGTATACACTCGTATAGTAATTTAAATGGTATAGATATAATAAAATGGTCTTAGTATTCTATCCAAACATTTAATGTTATTGAAAAAAACCTTTTCTTGCCCTGGTTACTACTAAATAAATTTCACAAAATGTCGACAAAATTACCCAAGTTCAAGATATAAACTTCGCTCTGAAATTATTTTAATTTTTGAAATTTCAGCTCCATTTACCTGCGACGAAGATAAATTCTTTTGCTTCGCGATGTTTACCATCTGAATTGGTTTGCGATGGCCATTATCAATGTTCAGATGGATCAGACGAACAAGCTTGCTCAATATTAGGATGCTTAGACAGTCAATTTGTATGTGAAGATGATTCTATATGCATATCAATAAAATTGAGATGTAACGGAGAACCAGACTGTCCTGATTCCTCAGACGAGAAAAACTGTCCTATTATCGAATGTGGTCTCGAATAGTGAAATGTTCAATAATTTTTATCACTGATTGAATGAATATTTTGAGTTTTCTCAAGAATTTAAAAAATAAAATACGAGCAACAAAATAGTTTTTTCATTTTTTATAGAAAGGGAAAAATAAAAATAAATGAAATTGTCAATATGAAGAATTCGCCTGTTCCGATAGTTCGAAATGCTTTTTAAGAGCTTTTATGTGTGATACTGAAAATAAATTCACAGATGGATCAGAAGCGACATGTAAAAAAATAGATTATTCCTTGAAGTACTTTAAATTTAAAATGCTGAAATAATATACGAAAACAAAATAAAAAAAATATCAAAAAAATTGTTTTATGATTCACAGAGATTAGACTTCAAATGCAATATGTAATCTTAATCGCATACCATGGATGATTTTTAAGCTATTTTATCGCTTCGAGGTATTAAAAAATTTTGTTAAAAGGTTTGATAAAATTTATGAATAAACTCATATAATATTATCTTTCAAGTGATGTTTAGAATAGGCTGAATGTTGTTCAGTATAATTTATTTGTTTTAGTAAAGTGCACGTTTGTGTAAATATTTAAATATAAAAATTGTAATGAGAAAATTAACAAATAGTATTTTGTTAATACTTTGTTGCACGGGAACGATTCTTATCTCGAATGTTCAATGTGGATTAATAAACAGTGAGTAAATATTTATTAGAACTATCATCATAAATTTATATTATGTCAAAATCAAAGTACCTACTATTTGTATGTTTATGGAAGTTTTGGAAATTTTTCGTGTGATATATGATAGATAAGTCTGATAAATTTTTTTTAAGAATCTGAATATTATTTCTATTTCTCCAAAAATAGTCATAATTATAATAGCTTTATTTTGACAAAAATATGATCTTACAATTAGTATTCTATCAAAAGTTTTGATTATACATATATATTAGGAAAACCTCTTCTTTCACTGGACATAATATAATCTTCACACGATGTCAACGAAACCACCCAAGCCCAAACTATAAATCTCATGCTGAAACTATTTTAATTTTTAAAATTTCAGCTCCAATTTCATGCAACGATAATGAATTCACGTGCTTAGACAACTCGCGATGTATACCTTCTATATTGATCTGCGATGGCCATTATCAATGCTCAGATGGATCAGATGAAGAAGACTGCTCAGCAATGGTATGTTTAGACAATCAATTTACATGTGAAGAAGATTCCATATGCATACCAAAAACATGGAGATGTGACCGAGAACCGGACTGTTCCGATTCCTCAGACCAGGAAAACTGTCCAATTCTCGAATGTGGTCCAGATGGATTTGCCTGTTCAGACAACTCATTTTGCATCTCAACCAATTTTCTATGCGATGGTTTTCCGGATTGTCGCGACAAATCAGACGAGTCCAAATGTGCCAAACTGAATTGTAAAAAAGAAGAATTCTCATGTCTTGAAATACCTCAATGTATCAATTCAAATTACACATGTGACACTTATCCCGATTGCGTGGACAAAACGGACGAATTGAACTGCAAATATCCCAAATTAAAGTGTTCCAGGGGAGAAGTGGCTTGTGGAGATAATTCATATTGTTTGCAGCCACAATGGAAATGCGATGGAGTCAATGATTGCAATGATGGTTCTGATGAAATGGATTGTCCGTGTGTCAATATGTTCATTTGCAAAAATGATTTGAAGTGTATTCCGTCTGCATCCGAATGCGATCGGATTGTGCATTGCGATGATGGATCCGATGAGATGAATTGTCAATATCCACCTTTGGACTGTGCTGAGGATCAGTTCAAGTGTTTGGACAGTTCTTTTTGTGTGGATGAAGGTTTCGTTTGTGATGGATATAGGAATTGTATAGATAAGTCAGATGAAATCGGCTGTTATGAGGAGAATTGATAATGATTATGCTTTTGTGGTTGATTGGTTAAATTATTGAATAATATGTATGTTATTATGTATGATTTATGTGAGTATTTAATTTTATAGTATGATTGAAGTCTCAAAATAATTAGATTTAAATTATTTTTATCACCGATTTTACGATTTACTAATTGTGTTCTTAACCTCTCGGTTATTATTATAATTAAAATATTAATATAAGCGATAAAAACTTTTTTTTTATTTTTTTATCAAAATTATGTACAATATAATATAAAGGTGAAAACAAAAAAAAAATAGCCTTGTTGAACGTATCTGCCGCCTTCCAGCGCACAAGTTAAGCATCAAGTATTATGGTACATATGACGGCGGATCTGAAAATCAAAATCAATTTAAATCGTTTAGGCATATTAAATTTATTTGTGATAGTTTATCGAACCCTTTTTTGAACATGTTGGTGTTTCCTTAGGTATACGCGATATAGAGGATTGGCTATTTTCAGGCATAGACAAATTTGAAACCAACGGAACAGTTCCGATCATTATTGGAATTGTGTACGACAAATTGTCATACATACCTGCTATAGAAGCAGTAACCTGTAAAATTATGATAAATATATAACACATTTTTGAAAAATGTATTTTTTTATCTAACGTGAAAAACCTTTAACTCATATTTTGTATCGATCGTAGAGCCACATTCAGGCAAAGTAGTTGTTGGAGTTGGTGGTATATTAATGGACAATTCATGAGTTTTTTCTTCTCCGCAATTAGTTTCTCCACTGCTGGTTACAGATATTTTTGTTGATCCATTCGTAGAATATGATTTAACGTAATAATAAGTTCTCTGAAACATTCATAAATTACAAGTATACATTTATACGCTAAAAAAATTGTAAGGATAAAAGAGCATGGAAAAGCAGATCAATTTTTATATAAAGATTATTTGGTTCGCACTTTTATTAAAGAGGCTTTTACAGAATCAACTTTGACTTTGCTATCATTTTTTAAATGACATGTCACTGGTATCTTTTGTCCTGAAACGAAGCCGGAATATGGCATTTTTACAGTCATGTATATCGTTCCTTTTTTTGAAAATAAAAATCGCAACTTTTTATGTTGCTCGTTTAAAATGGGTTTCTGAAATATATTATATGAACATTCAAATTAATTAAAATTAAAATGAGTTACTATTACGCGATTGAACATAAAATGTTACTTTTATTTGTGGTTTCAGATTTAGGTCGATATGTGATAAAACAGAAAACGAAGTTTGATAACGAAGATCTCCTTTATATTGTCTTTTAAATATCACTTCAGCTTTATATCTTATATAACCATAACCTGCTTCCAAAGAAGAGGGTAAATTTTTCGGTAAAATAAATTTAAATTCAAACGTGTGATTTCCAGCAACTAAATCCGAAGAGCCAACTAAAATAAATCAACAATTTTAATTTATAGAAATTAAAATTATTGCAAAATAAGGATGAAACTCCATGGTAAGGGTTATGTTAGCCATGAAGTTTCACCATAATTAAACGACCTTCCATATATTGTTCGGCCATCAAATCATTAGAAGTTTGAAAATATGTTACATCCCCTTTGCGAGTCACTTCTCTTGATCCATCAGTTGGTGTCTCTGTCCATTTACAATGACCTTCTCCGAATATATTTAACAACAATCCTGTATGAAAAATAAACTATGATTTCAAAGAAATAATCATCATTTAAAAAAGAAAACGAGCAATAAATATACCAGAACATTGCTTATTTCTATCCAGGGTAAGGCTCACTTTTCCTGTTACGGTTTCACCAGAATTATACACATACTTAGGAAAAAAAATGAAACAATTATTAAGTGTCATTTTGAATATAGACTATTACAATCTGTTTGTATTTTTAGTAAAATATTTCCACCGTACAATGAATATCTTATCTATGGTTGATAACATATCGAATATCGTTATTGTATTTTATCAAATGAATCAAAGTGGACTTTATAAACTTTTCTAAAACATTAGGAACAATTAGGTAAAAAAATAGAACATACACATACGGCATATTTTATTTCAGAAGCACTCCTTTCAAACGAATAATTGATAATTAAGATTTTCACAAGATAATAATTATGCAAACTTTTTTCATGTATCAATCATTAAATTGAGTAAAAAAATATACAAGTATATAACTGAGCACATTGCTTCCATGAAATAATATACAAAATAAAATTTTCGAACTTAAAACAATAAATTGTTGAACAGGCATACATTGTCCTCGCACGCAAACAACAAATTGATGACATCATGATTCAAGGTTAGATGATCGAAACGATCATAGATTCCCAAATACGTTTATAGAACAATGGTTACATTATTAAAATACGTGTTACTAAATGTTTCAATAGATAAAAATAACATAGATGTTTCGAATTTTATTTCGTTTATTTATGAATACATGCAGTTTATAAAATATTAATAAGAGCTTTCAAGTTTTATAGATATTTCATATAATCTGAAGTCTACATATTTTTGGGTTAGTATTAAAAAAAAAAACAACATTTATTATTAATTTTTAGACAATAAGTAATATTTTTTCAGATCTGTTCTATTTTTCTTGCTCTGAGGCCTGCCCACATGCCTTTTTCGGGCAACAATGTCATCGATCCTTTGTGAAGTTTCATTGGAATATCCGATTTAACCGATGGAATTACATCAAATTTCGATAAAATATTAAAAATGCATAATTTGCACTTCAATAAAGCAAAACGAGATCCTAAAAAGAACAAACAAATTTATATATAAAAATTTCATTTTCATTACCATTATCAAAATACCTATGCAGTTTCTAGGCCCAATGCCAAAAGGTAGATAAGTCAATGGATTGATTGAATTTTTATTTTCATCGGAAAATCTTTCTGGATCGAACTTTTCAGGATTCGGGAAATATTTCGGATCGTGCATTAAAGGATAAATCGGAATCCATACAGCTGTATCCTTTGGTATCTATTGAAATGATATTAAAATGATGGTTACTCAAATTTAATCGAATCATTATTATTTTGATGATTTTATTACCTCATATGATTTAGTACTATTTTCATTCGGTGGAGGAAGAGTATATGTTTTAGAAGACACTCTATCCACACTAGCTAAAGGAGGCCATTTGCGTAAGGATTCTTAAAAAAAATATATGTATAAATATTTATAAAAAAATAGATATTTCGTATTTAATATAATAATAATAACAAAAACCTGATACAGCCATATCTAAATATTTTAACTTTTGAATGTCCTCATACGTGATTTTTTCATTATTTTTAGCAAGCAAGTCGTCAATTTCTTTTTGAACCTTTTCTTGAATATCTGGGTTAGTCATCATTTCGTAAAAGAAGAAAACCAACATCGTGGAAGCTGTTTCAAAACCAGCAAAGAAAAATAAAAATGCTTGAGCTACTAACTCTTGATTTTCCCATTCTACAAAGAAGTCACGTACGTACATATAATATAATTCTCTCATTTTATTTTGGAAAAAAATCGATATTTACTTCTTTTGATTTTTTTCTTTCCTATTGCCGATTCTTCCACAGTGGCGAAGCCTGCATCTTTGAAGTCGTCACCAGAATCATCATCATAGGTTAATGTTCCTTTTTTTGCCAACATTAACAAATGTATCATATCTTGACGTACGATTCCACTTTTTTCTCTACTTTCGATGCTTTCAGTTACGAGTTTTGTGAAAAAACTCGTCGTTTCAGGTCTTGTGAATTTAATATTCAATATCTAAAGAATTGAATATATAATTGATATATTTGTATTATAAGAAATATTAGATTATTATTATCATGCAAAGTAACGTACTTTCATGATTGAAGGTATAAAAAAGTAACCCATGAATTTGAACATTTGTTTACCCCTAAAATTAGTAGCAAGTGTTCCCATTCGGTAAAATATATTATCCCTTTCTTTCAAAGAATTCACTTTACATCCAAAAACTGATGAAGCTATCACATCATTTGAATATCTTGTGAGTAAATCTTTAAACTCAACATCAACAACACCATTTTCTGAAAAATAAATAAATAATAAAAAGAAAAATACAAAACAAATCATTAACTTTGAGTAAGATGACTATTTCGAATGACCTATCATATCTTTTTCTTTCGAAATGAAATCGGTTACTTCTTTAGCACATTCGTTCATGAACGTAAACATATTTTTAATTTTAGAACTGGTAAAAGCGGGACTCAAAGTTGCTCGCATTTCCCTCCATTTTTCTCCTAGAAAATGATTGTTTTCCATTTATTCGAATCTCAAGTTCATTTATACATATTTCGGTTCATAAAAATACCTTTCATGTTAAATAGTATATCGGTGAATAGATCATGTTTAATATTGATTGGATTTCGATGATCGTGAAAATAATCAATTTCCTTAATACCGATCAGTTTTATGAGTTCCAAGTCTCTAAGTAACAATAACGGCTTTTTAGATTCGAACATTCCTACATATCTGTAATCGAGTTATTTAAATTAGTATCGAAATAGTTGAAATTTTATTCATAAGTAATTTACTTTTCATTCGGATGATTCCAATATACTTCTCCGAAAAAATCATAAAAATTTTTCTTTCCCAAAAAAACAGTATATATAGATCCTAAAAACGGGAAATTATCTTTCACATATTTCACGTCCGTATTTTCGAAATGTTTATATGGTCTCATTCCATAGTAATAAAGAGCAATGAGAAATGCTGTAATGAACACTATAACGTCAATAGCAGTTATATTCATTTTCACAATTGTTCAAATTCTTCTCCTAAAATTGATATAAACTAAACATTAGTGTTTAAAAAGACCTTTTTAAGCAACACTCACATCAAAACACTAACACCTTGTACCATGGACAAAACAACACTGATGGTATTTATAACACGAACTCGGTTCTCAAACTTGCACAATATATACGGAAAATTTTCGAATATTCGATTTGTTAGTAAAATTAAAGTCGAATTCTTTTTAATTTGATATAAATTTTATAAAATCGTATAAGGAATATAATGAATATTTTTCCATATATTAATTATGTTTCATTGAAAGATTTTTTTTTATGGAATGTAAATAATAATAAATACATATAAGAGTTGATAACTAAAAGAAAAATAATTAAAAAAATTTAGTATCTGTAAGACACAATTGTGAGTCATCTATACTATTATTTATATAATTATATTATATTATATTATATTATATTATATTATATATATAATTTATATTCATCTATACTATTATAAAATCAGTTTGGAGATTAGTAAAAAAATAGAACATGTATGAATAATTGTTCGAATTAGCACCATTAATGTTTTTTAAAATAAAGTGGCATCTATTGAATAAAATTAAAATTATTTTCTGTACGACACAAATTATAAGATAATTTTATAAAAATATAGTAACAATATTGTAAGAGGGAAAAATTGGAAAAAAATACAGCTTCCTTTGATATCTTTCGCTATTATTATTATATTTGTTATAAAAGATAATCTGATTTAACTTAAAAAAAAAAATTGAAAAAAAAAGCTTGATCAGATACAAAAACACAATTAAATTTCATGCAATAATTTAAAGGATGCAAAGTACATAAAGATAAATTTCAGAATTATTTTTCGAGATTAATTCGAAATAAAAAGATGATCAGCATTGATTGGAAGATAATTGAGTATATTTCATAATAAAACGATTCTCAAAATAATCGACATCGATCATTTTTTATCTCAACAGAAAATGTGAGATAATTAAGCAAGTGTTATATTATTACATGTCGCATATGTAATACTGAACTCGTTAAGTTCATACACACAAATATAATAGCTACATAATTTTCTTCATTCAAAATGGAGAAATTTTTATTTTTTACGTTTCTTGCCATTTTCATTTGTAGTGCACAATGCGAAAATTTCGAACGTAAGTTGAATTGCAATATTATTAATTTTTATAATCGATATTTTTAAATGTTGTCATGCAAAATAAATATACTGAGCGGTTTTTAGAGATGAGAAAATTTTCACTATTAACGTGTGCTAGAAATGAGTTCAGTTGCCATGATGGTTCTATGTGTCTTTCTCAAGAATTATACTGCGATGGATTCCGAGACTGTCATGATGGATCAGATGAATTAAATTGCTTCAATAAAGGTGAGATAATATTTATATGTCTTTTTTATAAAACAACTAAATGCTTAACGTTGAGAACGCAAAAATTTACAAAGGTAAATATCATGAATTTTCATATTGCTTCATTAAAAAAATGATTCCACAAATTCATATGATGCTAATTATAATTGAGATATCGTTGTTTTGAATTAAAATGTGACGATTTTGATCTGATTTCTTACATAAGTATTAATCAAATATATAATGAGATTTTTTCGGTAGATGGAATACAGTAGCGGTCAATGAAACTGCAACACTTCAAAAATTTAATTTCCATCCGTTATCTGTAAAATAAGCTGCATTTTCTTATCAAATCTATCTATAGAAAACGTTATAACAATAAATAATTTTAGTATGTGTGAAATCTAGGTTTCTTTTACATCAAATTTTTGCAAATATTAATTATCTTCGTATAATTATTGAGCGACTTTTTCAAAAATTGAAAAATATCTAGTGATGGGAAACCTCGTGAATGATCTGGACCGGTAAAAAGTACTATGATACGATGAGACAGATTATTATTACAGATTATTACAAAAATCCACAAAGGATAAATTCAAATTTATTGTTAAATAAAGTAAAAAAGTCAGATAAATTAAATAAATTAAAATAATAATTAATTTTCAAACGATAGGGCTTTTGAAAAAAAAATTTTTTTCATAGATAATTTTTTTATATATTACTTACTTCTGACTTATATTACTTGACCACAAAAATAATGAATACATCTGAACCGACCTAATTTCCTTCCAAAAAAATCCTCATAACTCTTACAACATTACAGACCAATACGCCCTGAACTGCGCTGCCGACAAATTCCCATGCGCTGACGACTCCCGCTGCATACCCTCAACCTGGGTATGCGACGGCTACCCAAATTGCCCAGATCAATCAGATGAAGTAAACTGCTCTGCCCAAAACTGCACCAGCTCCCAATTCGCCTGCAACGACGGTGTATGCATCCCAGCCGTGAACGTATGCAACAATCACAGAGACTGCGAAGACGGTTCAGACGAAGTGAACTGCGCTTCAGTGAACTGCATCAGTGGTCAATTTTCTTGTGCCAATGGTATCCATTGCATTCCTCAACCTTGGGTGTGTGATGGTGTCAGGAATTGCCCAGATGGTTCTGATGAGGTCAATTGTTCTGGGGCCAATTGTACTGCTAAGCAGTTTTCTTGCGCTGACAATACCAGGTGTATTGAGAGCATTTATGTGTGCGATGGTTTTTCCACTTGTTGGGATGGGTCTGATGAGATAAATTGCTCAAATAGGAATTGCACAAGTGATCAGTATGCTTGTGGGTCAGCGCGTTTGGATAATACTTTTTGTATACCTTTGAGGTGGGTCTGCGATGCTTATATCGATTGTCCTGATAGGACTGATGAGGTCAATTGTTATTATCCACCGTATAATTGTTTGGAAGGGGAATTTTCGTGTGTGGACAACTCTTTGTGTATCCCTCCAGATTATGTGTGTGATGGGGAGGAGGATTGCATAGATGGGTCAGATGAAGCTAATTGTAAACGTCGCATACCTAGAATTTTCTCAGGTAATAAAATAATTAATAATATATTTTTTATTCATATAATCTTCATATTAGATAATTCTATATCATCTAATTTTTGAATATTATTGTTCAGTCAATGATTTTAATATTTGATTATACCTCATTTGATCGTAGATTTTTTATACATACATAATATTATATTTGATAGAATTATGTTCTGATACTATAATATTATTAACCTTTAACTAGTTATACATATGTTCATTCGGTAATTAAATTTGAATTTATATTTTCAGGAAAAGTCACCCATTCTTTGGACTGTGAAGATGGATCGATTGCTTGTCGTGACAAATCGCGTTGTGTCAAACGTTCTTCAATTTGTGATGGTAAAAATGATTGTTTGGATGGTTCAGATGAAAAGTATTGTAAAAAATCGCGTTTTTTAAAAAATCATTTTTAAATTTGTAACTATGATTTTTTAAGTAAATTGAGTAATTTATTCTAATAGATATTAGAATCATTTCATTTTATTCAATAAAAATATTATATAAGTACACAAAACATGTGTTTTATTTTGAGAGCTATTTTTATGTATATTGAGATAATCGATCAAAATGATTATGTTGTTTAATTGTTTCATTTGTTTGTAATTATCAATTATTGATAGAATGATAATTATCTTGTCACAATCATTAAATTAAATTTTTGATACATATGTTGCATAATTGAATTAATCGATTGGTTAATAATTGAAAATATTTTTTGTAAAATATGTGAACTATTATATTAACTAACTATTAACTATTAATAATTAGGTTGGAAAAAAATCATCTAAATTTTAATCAGGGTAAAAAATTTGTATTAGTTCTTAAAAAATAAAGATTTCAAATATTTGGTAACAAATCAAAACCCAAGCAAACCAAAAATATGATCACCTTTTATCAAAAAAAATTTGTATTTATCGAAATTTTGATTTCCAAATCGATAAAAATTCAATTATGTTCCTAATTAGTTTGGATATTGAAAAAAATAAATACTCATAGTAATGGTTGAATCGTCTAAGATTGGAGTCAATAATTGTGATATAGTGATTTAATATTTATATAATTTATTCTATAATAGTCATTTGATTAAATATGAAAATATTAAAATTTTCACTATTTATAATATTGTGTATTAACAATATCGTTCAGAGTAAATCATTTAAAGGTGAGTATTGCATTTGCTCCAACTTAATGTCATTGTTACGCAATGTTATTGAAATGTTTTAGGCCACGAAATAAGCAACAAGCATTGTCGTTGAAGTCGTAGTGACGGTGAGTACGGTGAGAAAGAATGTACATATGAGTCACTACGATTTCAACGACGAGGCAATACTTGTTGCTTATTTCGCGGTCTGGAACATTTCGATAACATTGCGTAACATCATTAAAAACAACACCAAAATATTTTTTTATGAATCATTAAAATATCCAACAACTTCAATATTTTACCATTAGCGATATGTAACACCAATGAATTCGAATGTGCAAACGGCATCAAATGTATCCCATCAACATTGATATGCGACGGCCATTATCAATGCGCTGACGGTTCTGACGAACTGGACTGCTCATCACTAAAATGCAACACTGACCAATTCGCATGCGAAAACAACAAAACTTGTATACCTTCAACCTGGAGATGTGATCGAGAAAAAGACTGTCCAGATCGATCAGATGAAATCAACTGTCCATCTCTTGAATGCGAAAGCAACGAGTTTTTATGTTATGACGGATCTCAATGCATTTTAAGCGAATTCCTTTGCGATAGAGAAGAAGATTGTTATGATGGTTCTGATGAAGTTGATTGTCCTCCTCGGGTATGTGAACCTATAAGATATCCATGTCCTGATAACAGCAGATGTATTTATCCGAACCAATTCTGCAACGGATATATCGACTGTGATGACAGATCTGATGAAGATGGTTGTTTATATAACCCTTTGAATTGCACTTTAGATGAATTCGCTTGTGTAGACAGTTCCATATGCATTCCAGATGATTGGATATGTGATGGATTTAGAGACTGCTTGGATGGATCTGATGAGTCCAATTGTCCTATATATCAATGTGATGAAGATGAATTTTACTGCCCGGATAATTCTAAATGTATTCCAGATTATTTTGTTTGCGATAATGAAAATGATTGCTGGGATGGGTCTGATGAAGTCGATTGTAATTGTACTGATGAGGAATTCTCGTGTGATGATTCCAGATGTATTCCTCAGGAGTATGTGTGTGATGGTTATTTTGCTTGTGATGATGGAGCTGATGAAGTCCTTTGTCATTATCCAGATATGGCTTGTAATGGAACTTTTAATTGTCTGGATAATTCATATTGTTTAGCGTTGGATTTGGTTTGTGATGGGCGCAGGCATTGTTCAGATAAGTCGGATGAAGTTAATTGCAGTATTGAAAGTAAAAAATTGAGCGAAAAACAAAATGACATCTATTGAATTTTGTGAACATTTCTTCATTGCGTTGTGAAATTTTACTCGTATTGTGAAAAGTTTATCATTGTATCGTTATAAAAGATAATTAAATAAACTTATATTTAGTTTTTATTTGTCAGTTTGTGAAAAAAAGTTGTTATAAAAATCTCGATTCAGATCGCAATATGTCTCGGTTGACAATTGGGTTAGTTAAATATTTAACTAACCCAAATTATCAACCGATATAAATAAAGTAATCAACAATGATCCTATGATGAAGGAAAAAATGAATAGTTGAAAATATAAATTTTCTTTTATAAATTTGAATACGAATTTATAAATTTTAACAAATATTTATAACAAAATCAACTTCTAGTGAGATTTTTTAATAAAATTTATAAGGTTTCTATTCTAGGAAATTCTGTAATTGAATCTTCTCAAGGTAAGCATTCTGTTTACTTTCATAATACCATATTATATATTTCCTTACTGAAAATGTTGATTTTCGCAAAAGGTGTAAGTAAAGCTTTCGTAAAACCGTATTTGGATATTATGGATTTGAAATGGCTATATTTTGGATTCAAGATTGTTTCAGAAAATGAAATTTCAGGATAAAAAAAACACAGTTTCAGATAAATCAATATATAATATTTAATTCATATATAATGTGTTTATACATATGAACATATGTATATGTGTACTGTATAAATATTTATAAATTGAGTTTTCCATTTGTGACACCGAGCGAAAAATTAACAAATTTTTCAAAAAAAATTTCCTTCACAATTCAAACAGAACATAAAGTTAATTTTTTCTATAAATCTGGGTCACAAAGCTCATTTTTTAATGTGTGCCGATTACATATTGTGCAATAACACATGTGAAAATATAAATATTATCATACGAGGCTAGAGAGCGTTTGAATATATCATTATTTATTTTATTTTTCAAAATAAAACGATCCGTTTTTTACTTTTGGGTGGATTGAGCAGTTTTGGATTTTTTTTTAGGAAAAAAATATGACTTTTGTCAAATATACAAGTGTATGTATAATATAAAACGCTAAATGTATAAATTCAGTATACGTATCGTCAAACAATATTCATATGAAAATATGCGAGTTTGAAATGACAATTTTCTCAAAGAAAAATCGTACTTTTCGGGGTGTTTTTAAAATCTTTGAGAATTCAATTATGGTGCCGTAAACGTAAATTGTAAACTATTATCTATTGACATTTAAAAGCATACGTGGTACTATTTTTTTTAGTGAGAATATATGTAAAAGCATTAAGCCTTACACATAATTTTTAGCATTGTTATTTTTCTACCAATATTCGAAGCATACTAAAAGTCATAAACTTATGATCGTTTGAACAGATTTTCATTCAATTTCCAATCCATGATTAATTAAAAAAAAACATAAAAATATAATTTTTACAAACGTTCAATTATCAAAAGATCGATTATGATTTATAATATACAAAATTAGTATATAAATTGAAATACTGACCGTTTTTTCCGATATAAAATTCTGTTCAAACAGATTAAAGCTGAAATAATTTAACATTCAGAGGGTCCACAAGAAGAATATATCTAGATTTTGCTAATTTGATCATTTCTCTTTATACATTGCAGATTTAATTATTTTACATATGACATCAAGCAAAATGTAAATTAGAATCATCCAGTTGATTTTTTCTAACATGGAAATTCTTTAAGATTTTTCCTGAAGTGGTTTCGTTCTCTCTTTTTCTCTTTCTAAAGTGTACAGTATATAAATTGATATTTACTTTTAAGTTATTAGTAATTCTACAATTTCACACAATTAAAAATATAATTGAGAGTTATAGTTTTCGCTCAAAAACATGATGTATTTGGTCCCGTCATGTTTTTGAAAAATAAATTAGACAATTTATGCAAAGTTAGAATTTTGTACAAAATTATGATCGTCTCAAAATTCACATCAGATTAATATATAAAGATTTTTTTTTGATCGCATATTACAATATAATAACTGGTCGTATTCGACTGAAAGACTTTATTGAAAAAATTATCAAAATTCAACTTAACTTTTGACATTGAAAAAAGTCTCCAATTCGAACACGTACCATAATACTTAACTCTAAAGTGACTATCGTCAATAAGTTAAACCAATTTTTGAAAGCATCATTTAAAGTTTATTCATTCAATCAGTAATGTTATAAAACTTTCAAATAATATGTCACATTTTCAAATCAATAATACTAATAGTAACAGTCACCTTTCTACGCATATTCGAGTTTGAGCATTTCAAAGTAACATTTAATAAATCTTTTTTCACAAAGTTTACATCTATAAGTAACAGAAGTTAAATTTTTTCACTAAATATATTAAATATAAATATTTTTTAAATATATTTTAGACGACGTAACATATTATGCATTGGCCACTTTATAAACTCGTACAGGTTTTTGGCACAAAACTTTCCCATATTATTTAATGTTTTTTTTAATAGTTTTTCATTTATATAAATTTTCTAATTTATTTTATTTCCATATAGTTTTTCTTCGAGAAAAATGATGATTTATTTTGGATATACATAATATAATATATATATTTCACATAAAATAATTAATATTAATTTAATTTGTGGTAACAAATGTGGAAAAAAATAGAGTGCGTACAATATATTATATAATTTCAATGAAATACTGAAATATTGAGAAATATTATGAAAAACAATCAGTTCGTCGGAATCAAGAATTAACTGAAAATTTGAATATTAATAATGCAAATAAATAATTTAACGTGAAAATATTTTAATATTGTTTCATGAAATTTCATCTATTAGCAATATTTCATCGATTTTTTTTAAATGAATTATACTGCAGATAAAATATTCGAATGTGCAACGAATTGATGATAATATATTTTAATTAAGGGTCATTAACTTTAACATCATGCAATTTTAAACATTTTTTTTCAAGAGATTTATCGATTTGCACATTTTTCAAATATTTTGCAATGGCGTCTAAGAAAATTATCTATTTATAAGAAAAATGTCAATACAATACATTTAATTATTAATGATTGTTAAGTGTTATAATTACTATTTGAATTTTCAAAATACACAATTTATTAAAACGTCAATCTGCTTTTACACAATACATTTTTTTTTTGATTCGTAAAACTTATTGCATAAACGCAGACACATCAATTACAATTATTTCATTTATCATTAAAACATTGAGACTCAGTTTGTTTAAATTTTTTTTTTAATAATTTATTTAACATTTTAAATTGTATTAGTCTAACAATATAGCAATCTAGTGATTAATTTTTTTATATATTAAATTGAATTGACATATTTCTATAATATAGCTTATTTTTAAGTTACAATCACACAAACACATACACGCAAATATGTATACGAACGCACATTTACTTTTTCAACGAAAATTAATAATTTACACGGATATGATTTAAAATGTTATTGATTTAATATAGCGGTGAAAATATCATAATTCTAATCAAGTGAATCGAATGATTTAACTATTTTTTTATAATATAAGCGAAAAGGTTTGCATACCACATCAATCGTTTACTTTTTTAAATCAAGTGTACTTTCGTGATTCAGGTCGTGACAATTGTTGGAAAGATAAATGTTATATTAAAAGATCGATAGATCATTTGAAAGACGTAAAGACTGTATATAAAAAATATTTGTACTCGTTTCAAAATATAATACATTTTTATACGAAGGATCGAATTTTTTAGTCTTTCACGTGAACAAAAATTCCCAGTTGAGAAAAGAGACGTTTTGTTTTATTGCGTATTGAAATTAACTATGTTATTTTTTAAAAATTATTATATAATAAAAGTTATCAAAGCTACAGTTTTTTGAAATAAATTATGAAAAATCAATCGATAGTTTTTTTTAATACATTTTTTAAACAAATGATAGGTAAGTGATTTATTTCTTTACTTGCTTGCTTACTTATCAAATCATTGAAAAATATGAAGGTATTCATTAATAAAACAAAAATAGTCATAGTTTAAATAGCCATAGCTTGAATGTCCATATCTTGAATAGCCATAGCTTGAATATTCATAGTTTGAATAGTCATATTTTGAATATTCATAGTTTGAATAGTCATATTTTGAATAGCCATAGCCTAAATAGTCAATTTGGGCTGAGTTATAAAATTGAAATTTTGTCAATAGCGAGAATTTTCTTTTAATTTGTGAACACTATGAATATTCTACACAGAATTCAATAACCAAATAAACCTAAATTTACCAAACAAAACGTCCCTCTCACATGGAAAAAATACAACAAAAAAAAAATCCAGCGAAATGGAAGACGAAAACATAAACAAACCACAACTAACACACAAAGCCACTACGAACCCATAAAAACCATGAAGTCGTAACCATGTAGTATCAAACACGCGACATTCCTATGATTATTCTTATGTCTTTCACTGCTCGCGATTAACATTTGGGAAGCGTCGGTCATTCAGTACATTCACAGCGTGGTTAAAAAAAAACGAATCTCTTCGGATCGTTGTTGGTTCATGCTAGGTTAATGTTGACTCCCACTCCGGTCACGTAGTCCTCCCGCAAGAGTGGTACGAGCGCCGTTGCTTGTCTGGAAATTTGAAAATAACTGTTTAGTTTATATATATATTTTTTTAATTTTAAAATGAGGATGTTGTTTAGGATAAGGTGGAGTAGGATCGATTTTTAGTGGTGGATTTGGTTGTATTTTGAGACGATGAAACGTTATGAAAGTTGACAGAAAATTGTGTATATGCATGGATTTCGGTTACGTTGAATGATTTGTTTTTGTGATATTAATTTTATATTATTGAAGAAATTATTATATTGATATATATGGGAAGTTTATAATTTTTTCTTATGATATGTAAAGAGAAGGTTTAAAAAAGAGAGTTTAAAATCATATTATTCAATACGTTGTGAAATTACCTTTATTGATCATGATGAAAAAAATGACAAAAAATAGTGGTAGTAAAATTCATTAATCATAAATTCGATATTTATCGAATATTTGGTTGGTTTTGATACCGTCAAGTTGTTGTTCTTTTCGAAAAGGTATTTACCAGTATGTAATTTAATATTTTTAATAATAGTCAGATATTTGATTAAAATACAATCTTTAACTATAAATATATTATCTTATTTTATATTTTCAATAATATTGAAGATTGATTCATTCCAAATTATAATATTGTTAATGAATGAAATCTCCATTAGTATGCAAATTTTATTATCTGATGACACCATTTTTTTTTCGACTTTGGTGATGTGTATTCGATAAGATTTGTAATAATATGTATAATAGGATATATGATTAGTATCATTTTTACGACAGTCAATTAGTTAATTCGTTTACTAGGACAATTTCTATTATTCATTGAAGTTGAACGATAATTGTGTTTGTTTTTTGAAAGATAAGGATTTAAAAGTACATGAATTTTTAAAGATTTCATTTTATCTTATGTTATGAATACAAAAGATAAAGAAAAAGACTTGAACTTATAATGGTACCGAAAAAACTTACATCAAACATATGATGATAATAATCAATATTAGATGAAGGAACAATATTTAATTGAACGAAAGATTTAATCAATCAAATAAAAAAATCATCTTATAAGGTACAATATTTTATTATTTAAAAAAAAAACTATGATTCACTATTACAATTCAAACTAAAACACAGATGGCGCTAATGTCGCACGACACGCGATCAAACTTCCCCACACCGCATAAAAACCCCAACAAAAAACAGCCACCGTCTAAAAACCTTAACACACATCACAAATCCAACATCCACACACGTTTTAAAGCCTGCACACACACACGCGGGTCGTTAGCGACCCCGCTCCCTAACGACCCTTATCGGGGCCCGACCCCTTGACCTTAAAGCGCCTCACCTGGATACCGATACGCCATTCACGTATCTATTTCAAAGGAGTCGCGAAAAAAAGCGAAAAAGCCGCGCAGCAGTTACCCCCCCCCCGTAACCCCCCACCCCCCGTTTTTACCGTCGTCGGCTCTTCATTGTGCCCTAGATAAAATTTACGCGATTTTCTCGCGTTGAATGGGAAAAGGTCGAAAATATAGTCGTTATCTTTTATTTTTGGAAGATTCGTTTTATTTTATGGCGGATTTTCGATCGGATCGATTGTGTTGTGATGGACGTTTTTGAAATTTTCGGTATTTTTTTTTGGATATATTTTGTAGTTTTGTATGATAAAAATATTTTTTATTAATGAAATGTGTTATGAATTTTGTATATGTCACAGTCCAAGTATGTTTTAGTCTATGTACTCGTATATTTGGATCTGTCATAAATACATATTATTGAGGGTTGGGTTAGGTGAGATTTTTTTTGGCAATTTAATTTGCTTTGATCAATGTTTTGGTTGGGATGGGTTAAATATACATGGACTAATAATATACATGGACTGAGACATATTATATATATTTTTACGAAATTCAATTGGCACTTTTCAAACATTATATTAGGCATGTCAGATTTATCGAAAATTTCATTTACCGATAAATTTTCGGTAAATCAAATTTGACAAAAACCCCGGAAAAAACTAAAAAAATAACGAGAAGCCGAACAAACCGTAAAACCAAAAATACTTTCCCCAAAATACAAAATTTTTCAAAAAAAAACCAAACACTTACAAAAACCATCTTTTCCAAAAATTCAAAAGAATATTTTCTAAAAAAAACAACACTTTTCAAAAACATTCAAACTGCGATTTTTTTTTTAATTTACCTGTAAATTACCGAACCGTTATTTGGTTCATTTACCGGTAACGACATCCCCACATTGTATCATAGTTCAAAATTAACAGACATATCACAAGAACCTATAAAATAGTCGTATTACCAAACTACAATGGTGAATGCATAATAAACAGACGCTTTAACATATTCCGAGTCGATTTCGCAAGGAGAGCCGCCACGGTCCGCAATGGGTTACGTATTTATTAAGCTACGCTAATTAATATGGGAGGATTCAAGGCTTCACTCCCTTCACGCTAACAGGCGCTAATTATTCAGTTTAATTTAATATAATGTATGCGCTGGGATATGTGCCTCGACAATGTACACACACACTTGCAAAATGTTGCCGTGGATGTCCGCGTTTAGGGGGTTTCGAAATGTTTTAGTTAAGAAATTGATTCTGGGTGTATTTAAAAAAAAAAACGTTGTAAATTTTATAACGATTTCTTTGAAAGTTTTAATTGAATTTATCCATTGACATTTGATAGATTGAAAATTAATTTTGTGGAGCCGAAGTTAATTAAAAATTAAACATGATTTGATAATGAGATGTATTATATAGGTATTTCAAATTTTAATGTTTTTTTGACATCTCGATTAATTTTATATAAAACATATAATCGACATCGATGATCTTCAAAAGACTGAATACTTTATCTATCTCTTCAAAAATGATTTTTGTAAAACAGCAAAAATCAAATTGATTTATTCATTTACTGATAATAATTAACTTTGATGATCGATAGAAATCAATTACAAAATCATTGATATATTATATTATTAATATTTTTCTACTATAGATTTTTTCAAAATTTCCTCGTATTTTTTAGAAACATGAAAGACAATATTTTATCATAAAAAGAAAATGCCCTTTATCATTAAAAAAAAAATTTAATGATTAAATTTATACATTTTTATTAAGAAGGGATAATAATCAATATTTAATCCCTTAAAAGTTAACAAAAAAAAAAAATAAATCAGAATTTCTATACGTATCAGAAAAACTTTGGATTCGAAAAAAATTGAATACATACCTAAAAGATGATGAATAAAATTAATAAAAATCATAAATTAAAGACATTCACATCAACTCACGAATACAATTCATACTCAGGCTCAAAACACACACTTCTAGGGTTTCAAATTTTCCGAAAACCCGACAAGATTCTAGTTTCGAATCGCCGATAAGATTTCGAACTGATTTCGTTTGAAATATTTGCCATTGCAATTGATCGTAAATTGAAAGTGTATGAAAAATCCGCTTGCACGACACGTTAGGCTTTGGGCGAATTTTTATTTTGCGAAATTCAATATCGGCGTATTGCACGATCTGCATGTGAAAGAGAATTTTTCATTATTTGCAATATGAGTGTTTTGGTTGTTCGTTTTTGTGTATGTGATGGAAATTTTCAGCGATTGTTTCATGAAAAAAATAATATATGTTTTAGATATGAGTGTTGTTTATTGGAAAATGGGATGATTTGGTATTGGATTATTAGGAAATTTAAAATGTTTAAATTCGATATATTCATTATGAGTATATTGAGTCATTAAGTCATTTTTTTTAAATGCTACAAGTTCATTTTTATAAAAAAATGAAAAATTTCATATTGAAAATGAAAATGATTTTATTTTTTAACCTGAAATGGATTCATATCACTTAAAAAAAAGAACTAATGTGTTATTGTATATGTAAAATTTTATATATTTTTATTCATAAAATTTTCGCTTATTATGAAAATTATAAACACTATCAACAAATATATAAATATCTAGCTTATTATTATAGAACCTATTCATATTAAAAAAATATTTTCTTTTATTTCAATAAATTTATTCTCTTTTGTTATACATAAAAAATATTACTCGATCAATACAAGAAAGACGACACCAACCAGCAGTGTCAAAATACGAGAAAAAAGTAACATTTTATATTTGAATTTTTCAGTCACGTCGATTTTCCAGTGTTAACGACGTTGATTTTGATATCAGCCAGAGGGCACGTACTTCTTACCCTTTCAGGAAATTACATTTCTGAAGAGTGGCGACACGTTTTTTTTCAGCGAAAAACACGTAGGTAATCTCAAAAAATATGTCTTCATCCATTCATTTTTCTCATACAAATTAAAAAAATCTAAATTTTCTCATCGATAAAAATTAAGACAGTCCAAATGTATTATATTTCAGTCCATGTATATTTGGACCACATCCTTGGGGATTGAATTGGGTTAGATTTTTTCAGAAATTTCATTTGTTTCGATAGAAGTTTTGGATTGTGGTATAAATACACATGGACTAATAATTATAAACATGGACTGCAACATATAATACTCAACTAAATAATAAAAATCAAAATAAATTTGATTGAATCGAGAAAAAGATCAAATCAGTCACAACTGACGCGAAACGTGACGTCGTTCGTTCGATAATGATTCGTATCGCGTCGCGCATAAGCATCGTATTCGACCGAACGAGACGCAATTTCATCTCGGAGACAATAGAGCCTCCCGATAATTGTTTTCTGATGCGAAAACGCGGCATCGAGCGTATAGCGGTCAATTATGCGAATGAGTGAACCGAGTGAGCATTAATCGAGAATGTCTAATGTATATTGGCGCAGGTATGATATGGGGCGCGCCTTGTCGCGTAGGGTGGTGCGGAAGTTGGGTTAGGTTAGGTTGGGTTGCTTCTATATATGAGCCGTTCATTGTACACGTTGGTTAACTCCATAAAATAAGGAGTTGAGAAATGCGATGAAACAATGTGATTTTTTTTAAATTCCCTTTATTTTATAAATTCAAATAAATATAATATAATATAATAGAATACATAAATATAGGTATAGATGAAGTGCATTTGAGTTGCATTGTTGCGATGATTTACATTATAGTACGGAATTAATCAAAATGGAACTGAAATAAATTATTGGACGAAAATTTTTTGTCGTTTAATGATTTTAATCTTTATTATTCAGGAAAGTTTTTTGAAACATAAAAAGTTATGACTACGAGTATATCACAAGTGCTTTGACAATTACATTTAAGATTTTTCAAAAAGTGGAGTTGATCTGTGAACGCAGAAAAACGCAGAAAAGTCATATGAGCAGTGAACGGCTCATATGACTTTTTATGTGTTATGCGGTTTTGTAAAAATATTTTTAATAGGTTGTGTTAGTGTTATGATTTGATTTTATATGATTTGTAATAAAATTTTTGATGAAATAGATTAGGTGTTGTTTTTAAGTTTTTTGAAAGGTTATGTAGTTTTTTTTTTAAGTTTTCGATGGGTTTTTTTTGAAATATTTTCTTAATTTTATATTAGTGTTAAAATGAATCGTTGTAGGTTATGTAATTTGTACTAAAATTTTCCATGAAATAAATTAGATTGATTTTTTTGAGATTTAAGATAGGTTATGTAGATTTTATAAAGGTTTTGGTAGGTTATCCACTTTTTTTTTAATTTTCAATAGTTTATGTAAATGTTGAGATGTTTTGTTGCGTATTATGTGATTTGTAATAAAGTTTAATAAATAAAAAGAGATATGTTGTTATTTTTTTGAGATTTTTGATTTGTTTTGAAAATTTCGATAAGTTAGTTAGTTTAACTTTTTTTTGAGTTTTTAATAGGTTATGTTAGGTTGTTTAGTCTCGTTTATTGTTGAAGTTGAACGAATGTGTAAAGTAGGAAGATGAATTATGTATAATATTAATTTATAGTGAGGTTTTTTTTTTAAAGAAAAATATGGTTATATTAGCTTAAATTATTTGAGAATAATTTTCTAAAGAAAAAATGTATGATTTTTTTATGTTATGGAAAAGTTTTTGTTCTGTAAGATTTTATATTAGTTTTAAATAATAATGATTCAATTTACATCGAGATTCTTGTAAGATAAAAAAATATTTCGCTTTATCTCAAGATTTTTTAAAGGTAACAAAATTTTTCTAATATTTTTTAATAAAAAGTTAAGCTAGAAAATCTAATATGAAAAATTTCGATAGGCAAAATATTATATAATAGTACTATTTTATTTTGAAACTTTTTAAATATTAAAATTTTACATTAATTAATAAAAAAAGTGAAATAGAAAAATAATTCAAAAAATATAAAAATCATTTAAACATTTCAAACAAACACGTACATCGCGCAACCGTCCCACGTACGATTTTTACGTACGCCACAGATAAAAAAAGGTACCCTAATTGCTACACGCGTACCCGGGCCGACTTTAACTTATCAACCGTGAAAGGCGACCTTTTCCCCTCAATTTTCATCCTATTCGCGATCCGGCCCTGTCCCTCTCGCCGGGCCCGGACTCGTGACCGGACGCGCCCACGCCCCTCGCTTTCGGGAAGAAAAATATTCCGTTCTTCCTTTTTCGGGATTTGGAGCAGTCTTTATTCTCGGTGACGTAGTACTGTACTTTCTGGAGGGTTTTAATGAAAGTTCTCCTCGCGGATCGCTTACGTTTGCGGATTTGAGTCTGTCCTTTCAGATGTTTCCTTTGTTGATGGAAATCGATGCTGAAAGCTTGATAATGGAAATGTGTAAATTTGGCTTCCCGGAAAATATTGGGAATTGTTGTTTTTTTTGGGTTTTTGACCTTGGAAGAATGAGAAATTTAAGAATGTGTATTTTTTGGGATTAAGACGTAATCTTTGGGTAAATGGGTGATGGTTTGTTAAAAAAATTTAAAATGTATCATTTTGATATGGGGACAATTTAAACGTGCATTGAACCTGAACATTTGATAAAATTAGTGTGCATTAAAAATAAATAATGTGTGCGTTTTGTACGAGCATTGAAATGTGTGCATCTGAAAAAATATTTTTTTCATTGAAAAAATTATCTGTATGAATATACATAAATCAGAATGAATATAAATAAAAGATTGGCAACGCCGCAAATACGAACAGGGCGAAATACCAACCGAACAATAATTAATTTCAACATTCTTAATAGAATCAAATTGTATCAAATTGTTAAAATGTGATTAAAATTTTAACAAAAGGAAGTGTTGACAGTTGTATTGTATTGTCTGTGGAGTAAGATTTTACTCTGGTGACGTTGCCGCCTCTCGATCATTTCAATACTTAAACTATTTTTTCTATTGTTCATTTCATATTTTTTATAGTTCACTTTATAAAGCAAAATTTTTTTTTTCATTGCAAACTATAAATGAAATGATGGTCATACGAGATTCTTTAATGCACCATAAATAATGTAGATTAATATTAGTCTAATGCAGAAATAAATCGTTTCAAGGCACAATCTATATTTTTCAACGCACAGTTAAATCGCACCTTTTAAATATGATCATTGCGAACACATTATCTTCCTTAAGATCATCATTTTTTATTCTTATGATACTGAACAAAACGGAATGTAGTAATGAGTTTTTTCTGCTGCACTGCTTTGTGTATGTCTTGTCGACACTGATAACACAAATGATACACAAATTCATGTGATAATTAACTTACAGTATTTTCTTCTACCAATTTAATACAAGATGTCAACGAGGAGATGGGCATTCATTCAGCGTCATAAACCCAACTGACTATAGACCGATTTGTTGCCGCTTATGTGAATCGGCCCGTGATTTACAACATTTAGTATCAGGAATTTCATCATTCAATTTCATCATTCATCTGATAATTAGAACAGTATGGGCAGCAGTGATGTAAGAGTGATCAAGCGACGCCTGATTACTCTTACAATATATAGCTACATTTTCACTATAAATTAGTAGGTTTTTTATATTATAATATAATCGATTAACTTACTGTTGACGTCGCGCAATCGCCGACAACGCATTTCCGACTATATTTGGCACTTGGTAACCATGACATTATCAAAATTAAATACGGTTATCATTCAAAACACACTGCCCATAATAAAACAAACTTTAAATTTGGTTCACTGTTGTGAACAGATATTAAAAAGATGAAAATGGAATAAATTTTTATTAAATATAATATCAAAACCTTGTTTTTTTATTATTATAGTTACATATGTATTTTAGTAAAAAAAATTTAAAAAATTATATTTTATTGTTAGATCAATATGAATGAAAACATAAAGAATTCTAAATTACGTACGGAAATCACACTTCTTTGTATAAATATTAAAGATAACATATAGTTTTATCAAAATATACACAATGAATATATTGTATGAGCAAATATTTAATTTTACAAAACTCATTGTCCAGTTCCCAAGTGCGTGTTATTTTTGTATAATATTACTTCGAAAATGAATCTCGCATATTCTATATACATATATAATTCAAATTTTATATTAAAAAAGGTGTACACTATATAAAAAAATACGATCAAAAATTCCAAATTCTGACCTCGCGCAAACGCAAGATGGCTCGTTAAACTTTCCCCTTCGGTCCATTTTTTCGGAAAGCTCGTTCCACTATAAGGCCGAACTTAATAACGAAATAACTCTTTCAAAGGCTTAATCGGTTTAAAAGCGTCTCCTTTGTGTAGTTCCCGTGGAGTTGAGCTCCACTTTTATTGTGTAGTCGATTAAATCTGCTCCCCGTTGACGCGCGGTATTGGCAAACTTTCGCCAAATAGCCGTATTGTCATCCGAAAGGGACCTTTTTAAAGCGGATACTGCCTTTTGAGCGAGGCTCAATCTGACTTTGTTCCAAATTCGATTCGCAACGATCTTTTGAGATTGATTGGTCGTTTTTGTTTCAGTCGATTTTAATTAAAATTTAACAGAAATATAATACAAAACTATTTTCTATTGATTCATAGATGGCGCTGATGAAGTGCAATATGCGGGTTTTAAAAATTTAAAGTTTTTTGATATTAAAATGGTAGATACTCACTCAGGTGTCGGCCTGAAGGCTGTTGAAGGCAAATGCTTGGCTTGTGCGGCCCTCGCCCTCGCCAACAGTCCCATCACGGTCCTTTTTGTAGGACTCATGGACGCCCTAGGTCCTCCGGCCAACAATGGCCTTTTGCGACCCATCACGCCTGCTCCTACTGAAAAAAAAACTTTTAAATAAATTGTGGTTCTTAATAAAATGACAAAAATCCACGTCGATATGAGAATGGTATAAGATTTTTCGGGGGGTCAAAGGTTATCGAAAACGGTTATTCATGAATATCTCGTTAATTATCGCTTTTACGGTTATAATATTGAAAAATAAATTTGTAGCTTACAAAGTTTCCTACAAAAAAGATATTATAATATTTATTCGTTAGAGTAACTGTTTCGGGGATAATTTGATTAACAGTATCGCTACTATTTTGTATGCAGGTTTCAGTGGTATGTAGAGAGCTCAAAAAATTCTAAGAAAATATTTTTGATTCGTAAACAAAATAATTTATTAAAAATATTTAATGCGATTATAAATCTTTTGAAACCATAATTATAAAACAAAATAATTATAAACCATAATTATAAAAAAAACATAATTAAGAAAATTCATAATTCAATTTTAAGCTTCATACCAAAATCCCGTTGCACACAAATATTTTCCTAGATATGACTTTATTTTGTCTTTATTCCTTGGACTTAATATATGGTAACATCAAATAGAGAAAAGACTCCATATTCATAGTGCGAGTAAAATACACATTAATATAAACATATTTACTAGAGGAAATATTATATTATAATATAGATTTACGGTTACATATTTTGATGTATCTGAAACATTCACGTCGTTACATTGTCGCTCACGCTCATTATAGAGCCTTGCTTTTAATCATAAATTCAATATATGTATTGGATATACGTTCGAAGTTGATTGAAACAAGTAATAGAGTAGTGAAGTCTTGAATGAAGTCTTTTCATAGCTTCTGATATATGAACTTGTGTGCTTCAGTACAACTTGTTAAACTCAATTAAACATCACTACAAAGTATCATAAAGTAGCGAAATCTCACAACACGTATGCTTCGCATCGCGAATTGCACTGAAAGCAGTTGCAAAATGAATTTCATAGAAACAATGTTTCAAATTGAATCTACACAATGTCCAAAAAGGGTGAGTGCTATATCTTTTTTATTTTTCTTTTAAACTGCACTCATCCTTCCTGAACACCAGTATTATGTATTTTAATTCAATAATTTAAAAAAATACTCGAAAAATACATATAATAGTAATTAGATTGACTAGAATATTTTAATAATATTATTAAATATTTTTTATGAATTTTTTTGTATTATTTAATTTTTTTAAAGTATAAACGATTAGGTTATTTTGATGTATTAATCAATGCAGATGAATAATAATAATAATAATAATAATAATGAATACACGTGGAATACTAAATTGTACAATTAATTAATCAATAATTTTTTTTAAATTGGTATTTGATTAAATTATAATAGTTTGATGACACTGTTTTTAGTTAAATGATAATATAACATGTAAAGATAATTTTCAAAAATATATCAAAGGTTTATTTTTATATTGTATATAAAAAAAATATGAATACGTATTTACAAAGAAGACGTTATAACGTTTTCAACATGACAAAACTTTTCGAGCGCATTCAGTATCCGAGATTCCAATAATTCCAAATTCCACCGAAAGGGCGGATAAACATTATATAAATATTTTTTCACTCCTTCTACGCACGGAAAAAAACATAATATAAGTAAATACACATATCCGAAATACTCGAACGCTTTGACGCTTTTTCGTTATGGAAAACGCCGCGGAAAATATTTTTATATCAAAAAATACACGTTAATACACATTGTATATATATGCTCCAACCCCCTTCAGCCTATCCCGTAGACGAGATTTCGCAAAGGCGGGGGACGTAAAAGCTTGTGTGGTGGCCAAAAAAAAAAATATATATGTATATATATATATACACAAGAAATAAACATACGTTCGCATATGTTCGTGCGCGGCTTAACCTCAAAATTAAGCTTCAGCATTCGGAAAACGGTTAAGCGACGTGGAAAAAATTCGCAATATACTTCGTATGGAAGGCACTTTACAATAATGTCAGGTACAGTGTATTTGGAAAAATGTGGAGAAAGATTTCGAGTAAGATTCCATTAAAATTTTTGTGAAAATGTTTCATAAATTTTATTTTCATAAAATTCGGTGAGTATTTTTAATATAAATATTGTAAGAGAGAATTGTCTAAATCTGTGTCACGTTTAATTTCGTGATAGTTTGAAGTTGATTTTTAAAAATAATAGACAGTGTTGGTGAAAATATTCATTTTAAAAATTCTTTTTATTAAAGAAAATAGTTTTTTCGTTTATTTCTGCTTTTTAAAATAAAATAAAATTTCAATGCTAGTCTTTTTATTATAGAAAAAATAATAATACGAGGCTTTTCTCAAAATTGAGTATATTATCACGGAATTACACGACCAATATCATGGAATTAGATGTCTCAGATTCGATCATTTGAGGAGATATCACACAAAATTAGTAATAAATTACAATATCTTAAAAATAGTTCGAAGAAAATGAAGATTGATGTTCTACGATGTAAGCTTTTTTTTAAATTATTTTAAAATTTCACAATAAATATAGGATATTGACAAACGAGCGCTTAATATCATGAAATTTAAAAAGTCTCCCCTATTTAATATATTTATGATAATTAAAAGTAAATGGAATTTAGGTATTATAATTATACAAAAAATGTGTATAAAAATTTATTCCCAAAAAATTCTCAGATTTTTAAGCGAAGAATCTAAAAAAAAATATTTTAGATTTATTTAAGTAAGGTTCATACAATTTTTTAAAATCGATTAAATTTTCAACATGGAATTTTTTTTCTAAAAAGAAAAGAAAAACATCAAACTTTGGAACACTCGAAATTTCACACTAAAAAAATACACCTATCTCCCGGAATCCGTAAACGAAATTTTTCCATACAATGACGTTTATTATAAACATTTTCATAACGCCACTTCGAGAATTTCCATATTGAAGAATACACGTTGAACGGAATCTCACCATTGTCTGATGTATATTAATAAAATATATAAAATTGCAGGTTCAAATATAATATAGATCGCAATGCCGGCGAGAAAGTCTCGTCTCGGGATTCCCGAGTCCCGCGTGTCCGATATTAAATCCCGTCTCGAACCGTAAAACACTTTCCCGCCAAGATAAAATGTCCGCCAGTAAAATGCGTCGTAAAAGCCTTTAATACCGCCATGGCACACGCTCTGGAACCTTCGAGTTCTTGTATCTCGATAGACTATTTTTTTATATTCCGCGTTTTCTATATATTGTATATTTTCGAAATGGATTTTGCTCCAGAGAAATTTTTAATTTTGGTAATTTTTCTGCGTATTTAACATAGAATATTTGAAATGCGCCCATTCGTCTTTTTACACGGGGGATACGTTTCAGAGAACGTATCCCCCGTATAAAAAAATGTAAGGTGACCATATAAAAATTGGAGATAGGTTCCATCAGTATATTTGGGTAGAACTATCACCCAAATGTACTTTATATAAAAAGTGAAATGTGTAAAGATTTTGTCATGTAAAATCTTCAAAAAACATGGATTTTTTAAAATTTAGTAACTATAATTACATACATATAATAATAACAGTATACTGGCCTGCATTGAATCTAACCATTGTAGCATAATAGGTAATATGTATAATACATATATTTTTTTCATATCGTGTTAAAGCGAAAAAACCGCGTAAAAATAATCATTATTCTTCCTTGAACCGTGTTATTTCGGTACCATATAAAATCAGAATTAGGTGTATTCAAATTAAATTGTATAATAGTTATACAGATACAATACTATAATAATAAATATTTATATATTTTTAGTATTTTATTTTAATTTAAATACATTTAGTTAAGAATAAAATGGATCGTCTAAATAAACTTTGTAAGTCTATTATTATAGTTTTTTCGATACGCGTATAAGCATTTTATATGTAAAGTCTTAGCCTTACTTTGCCTTATATTTAGGGTGACCATATTTCCCAGGACCCAAAACGGGACGCTCAGAAAAAAAATGCCCCTCTCCTATATAAAAAAAAATTGTTACACGTTCAAAAAATTTCCCTCGATTAAAAACGTTATGAATATACACTACTGATAAAATATATTTGTCCACCGGGACAAATCAAACAATTTTGCGAAAACGACGGGACAAACGCAAGACACGACGAAAACGCGACTGTCTCGCCGAAAACGGGACGTATGGTCAGCCTATCTGTAGGGCCGAGTCGATAGGCCCAAAGGGCCTACCAGCTTATTCTTCATAAAAATATCGATTGGTTTTGCTTTTTCAGTTTACATTTATCTGTTATCATGACTTTTCAGAAAAAAAACAGCTAAAAAAATCCAAAAATACCCGGGCAATGCCGGGTACTACCGCTAGTTCTTCAAATAAAACTATTGGAAATTGATTTAACACATTATTCATTTGAAAAATTAAAAAAATATGAATATTTTTAAAAGAATCTCATCTAATTACTCAATCGATGACCTCAAAAAAATATTATAATTTCACAATTAATTATATCGAACGTAGCAATTCCCATAGACCACCAAAGTCAAGCTACACACTACACGGTCAACACTTGGAATTTACGATATAAGACATATTTTAAAAATACTTTCACCCTCTTTTGTGAATGTTGGCCCTCCATAGTTTCCCCCCCCGCATCATTTTTGTCCCCTAGGTTATCATATGCGAAAATCATTTCACAAAAGTTACATTAAACGACTCGTCATTCAACATTTCGTGTTATCGTTAATTTTATGAAATCTGTAATCGGTCAATAATTCATGAAGATTGTATCGAAGGAATTTAATTTTCATGGATGGATTAATTGCTAGCTGTATTTGTCGAGTGTGCTATTATGGAGTTTAGATATACTTAAAAAACATAAAGAATTTATTTTAAAATAAAAACTGTTTTTATCATAAATAATAAAAAGAAGAATGTAAAAAAAATAAAAAATTCATTAGTAATTTGTTGTAAAAAAGATAGTGAACACTTTTAAAATTATTATATGTGCAATATTTTTTGAAATATGTATATTATATGTATGTATTCATGTACACCTGAATCTCTTTTTATACGGTTTCGAAATAACACAATTAAAGAAAAAAAAAAATATTTTTTTTTCACTTTAACACGGTGTAAAAATAAAAATAAAATATTTTACCATGCCACAATGGTAAGAAACGGACCAAGGATACAATTATAGTTATTGAATGAAAATTTACGATGTTTTCTGATGATTTCACATGGCGAAATTTCGCCAAATCATATATTTTTCAAAAAGTATATTTAGATGGAAGGTCCATCCAAATATATTGATGGGACCTATTTTGAATTTTTACATTACATGATCACCATACATTTTTTACACGGTGAGTCTCTGTAACGTATCCGACGAGTAAAAAGATATAATACTTTGGTGTATTATAATATGAAATATTATTATAGTTTTCCGATTACAAACTGATATTCAATATTTTGTAACGTAACGTTAACGATATGCAAAATAATGTAATAGATTGTATTGAAATGTATCGTAATAAAATAAAAACGTAATTTATTTAATCTTAATTGAATTCAGCAGTTGCTAAATTAGTATAAATACGCCTGTCTGAACAACGAAATGACATACAGTGTTCAACAAGGCATTCATAGTTAAATCAACTGAAAATGTTCAAGATTCTAATTATATCCTTCCTATTATTGGCAGTATTCAACCAAGGTAATAAATTTAAAATTGAAATCTTTGAAAAAATGTGTCGAAAAATTGTAATCATATTATTATTTTTTGGTAATAATAGATAGCTTGTTAGTGGAATCAAAGTTCAAAGGTTCCAAAAAGATGCCTCCAGCAGCCCCTAATGCTCCGGCAGTCCATAATGTTCTAGCAGTCCCTAATGCTCCAGCAGTCCCCAATGCTCCAGCAGTCCCTGGTCCAAAAGGATGCGGGGTGCCTGGCATTTGTTAAATTTACGATATTTTGACAAAGGGCTTTTTTCATATATAAATTCGATTATTGGCAATTAAAAAACTATGATAATTATTTAGTCATTATGTGTTCAATTAAAAAATGTTAACATATTATATTATAATTAAATGAAAAAAATATAGATTATTTTAGCATAAATATTATTTTTTTTATCGTTTAGAACAGTGGTTTAGAACCTTTTTCCTGCAACACAGTGATACTATCTTCAAAATTTTGCACCAAGAACAATTAATAGCGTTCAAGTTTTCTTTTGAGATACGCAATTATGTAAAAAAATAAATTAAAATACTAATATTTCATGTTTAATCAAAAATAATTATAGCGCCATAGGCGATTTTTTTTTCAAACACGCAAAATGAACATAAAATGAACTACAATTTTTTTAAAAGGTGTTTTTGGTTTCTTTTGATAATAAAAATTATGTGCAACTAAATGTTTTGTTTTGTTTAATTTTCGTTTCGTTTTAAAGTAGCATAATTTTTTCTAACAACGAGTACATCGTAATTTTACTAAAATGACGTAATCACGAATAAAACAAGACTGTTCCGGCCAAAACAATTTTCGTGGTCCGCATTACGAATTTTATTGTATTAGTTGAGTGCATAAAGTCATAAACATATCAATGAAATATGAATTATCCAATATTTATTTTAAAAATAGATTTAAGGTAATGCTCAGTGGTTGACCATATACTAATAACCGACCACTTTTCAGAAAAACGTAAAAATTAAGGTTTTTAAAGTTGGTAATCTTTCAGAAAGGGTGAGATTAGATTAGCTGTTTATTACATCTTATCTATGGCATCCTTTCCGCAAGATTATCGTTTATAAAAACCCATAACGCGACTACCTTTCCCATTGGTACCCCTGTCGGGGATGCTACCTCATGCGGGGGTGGTAACCCTGGAGAAGAGAGCAGTTCCGCCAACCGTCAAGCGTAGAGCACGCTGTGTGTGCTTCGGTATCCGCGATAAACCTTAATTTTTACGTTTTTCTTAGAAACGGTCAATTATTTTTACATGGTCAACGACCGGTGCATTACCTTACATTTTAAAATAAGTAATGTTGGTGGTTCGAGGAATTTTAGATTATGATTTAGTGGTTTGCGATTTCAAAAAGTTTGGCGATCACCGACTTAAACTACAATGTGAGATTCTATTAGCTTATTATAATAATAGCCTTATACGTCATAAAAAGGTTTAAAACATCACAAAGAAATTATGTGAACAATATATTATATAATTTTTTTATTAATCTTATAAATTCAATGTTAATGAACAATTTTTCGAAAATTTTCCCCACCCAATACCAAATTTTCATCATTTTTTACAAAATAACTTCAAAAATAAAATCTTTTATTTTTCAATAAATAAATAATATATAGTAAATATATTTATTATGATAGTTATTCTATAGAGTCAACTCAAACTCGATTCCAAAACAATTTTCACCTTTCAAGTCTGATTTTCAGCACCCGCCGCCAGATTTTCCGACATTTTCAACCACTAAAACTATTTTCGCAAGTTAAATTATGTTCTTGACGTATATTTATGATTAATAGGCTGAGCTCACAAGGCAATAATTTAAATATGGATTTACGCACGTCGAGTCGGATAGAAATAATTAGTTTCGGGAAAACCGTCGGAAAATCAACCGGAAGGAAGACGATTCCGCGTGGAAAATCAAACACAAGAGTGATTTTCCAATTTATTGCGACGATGTCGTTCATATGCCAAAATTAAATTGATATCATATTTAAATATAATAATATACATATATATTTTTAGTATGAATTTCACGTGTGACAATGTCTAATTAATTGTCTACACGACGCCATATTTGTACGAGACAATTTTTTTCGAGTTTCGCGCCATATTTGTTGTGCTTGACGAGGGTTCGTGCAAATATTTGCCTGTTTTTGAACGTAAATAAATTAAAAGCCGAGAAAGGCTTTAAGTTTAACGAGAGTCCTTTATTTTATAACGCCGGTGTTGTTAGATGGATATAATCGTTTTGGATTCGCAGTTGATAATTGTTAGCTTTTTTAAATAAAAAGAAAAAAAAACATCCAAAATTTAGGATATGTAATTGAGTCGTATATACAATATTCAAATATTATTATTCAAATCTAAATAAGATATGAAATTTGATATTTTTTTCCGACAACGATCAAAACTATACCTCGAAACGCACATACATAAACCGAAATAGATCGTTTAACCGAAGCTCAGTAACAATAAACCGGGAAATTTCAGCGAATCGAATTTCTGAAAATAAATACGCTCTTTATGAACATTACGGTGACGGTCAACCTTTTTATTGTATTAATACGATTGCATATAAATGATAAGGAAAATGAAAAAAATGAAACTGAATTGAAATAGAAAAAATCATACACCGGTTTCGGTATATTGTGAAAATTAATTCATAAGGAAATCATATGATATTAAGCCGGAAATTGAACATGTTATTGCTCATCGATATGCAGATACTATGAATAATATATGTAAATCCGATCAATCACGGTTCGGCAGATTTATGTTCAATCGATAAATTTGCGATTGATGAATGGCGATTTTTTTTAAATTTTAACAGCAGGAAATTATTAAAAATGTAGAGCCTAGTTTAAAACAATATGTATACGAAATAAGTCAAAAACATTAAATACAATAGATTGTGTAGAGTCTACTATCTTTATTTTCTATAAATCATTGAAGTTAAGCTACACATAGAGCGGCTAATATATAAACACGATTGCGATAAAGTTAGTCTGATTGTGAGATTATTTTGAAAGCAATTCAAATTTTTTTACAAGATAAAAACGTCGAAAATTTCTAGTTATATCAAACAATATTGTTCTTCAGTAGACTTTATATGGGCATTGCATTATAAAGAAAAGGACAGTGATTAGAATTTTTGGATACCAATGAAAAATAATAATTAAGTAGTTGAAAACTACTACCTATAACTATTCCAATAATAATGTCACTTATTCATCTATTTATAAATTTATTTCACTTTTTTATTTACTTTACTTTTCTTTTTTTGATTTTACCTAATTTAATTTTTTACATACTTTACATAATTTAATTTTTTTTTTCATTTATCTTAATTTAATTTTTTGGTTTGATACACATTTTGTTTGATACTATTTCGTTTTTGTATTTGTCATTTGTATTGCCACGGACGCGAATAAATAAACAAATCTATTGATTTTGTTCGTACATATAGTATATCACTTAACTTTGATACGGCTAAATCATTTCCTAAATACGATAAAATAAAAATAAAAATAGTCACCGTCAAAAAAAAAATACCAATAAAAACAATATCTATAATAGAATCTCAAATCATCGCAAATAAACGAAAACCAAATTTAAAGATAATAAAATCCAAAAGTGAACGCGACCATTCATTACTTTGATAAACGGCATCGTAAAAACGAAATCGAATCGCCAAACTGTTGACGATCGCTGTCGAAAAGGTAATTTCCTATTCGGCAATGTAAGCGCCATTTTATAGGGTGACCAGCCGGCGCAAGTATAAACACGAATACCACTTTTATATGCGAGAAACGTTCGGATGTTTCGGCATGGCAACACTTCCGAGTGTCACTCGGAATTCATACCATTCGAATGGGTGCTTTTTTCGGCGCGGGGATTTGCTCCGAATGTTGTATTCGTCGATGTGGAAAGGGTTTGTTTTTTAAATGTTGGGTAAATCGGGAAGGAGTCGTGTCATCAATGTTATTGTGGAACAAAGCCTTTGGGATGTTGTTGGAGGTTTATGGGTTTATATGATTGAGGGGATGGTGATTTTCGGGGATAATTTGAGAGTTGTAAAATTTTTGTATGGTAGTGGTTTGTTTGTTGATTTTTTATTATTATATTATATTATCTTTATAAAAATGATATAATCTATTTTATGGTGGTTTTTATGATATTTTTTAAAATTTATGTTTTATATAGGTACGTAATAAGCATTATTTTAATGGCAGATTCAAAAAATGCATTTGTATAAAAAACGACATTAACAGAAAATAATTTGTAGAAATTTTTAGGATTATTGTTTTTTAAATGACAAGATATAATGGTTCAATTTTTATCAGTTAGTTCTTTTTTGCTGGATGTCCTCTATTTCTATTGGGTTCATAAGATGTTTCTGTTATTTTGAGTAATCCTATAGATGAAAATTGGTGTCAAGAAAATCACAAAAGGGTTTTAGATTAACTAATCGTCTATTAACCTCATGATATATCACTTAGTTTTGATAACCAATCAAAGTAATACAACTATAATGTATTATTGATGGATCTCATATATAATATGAGCCATTATTTTGAATGTGGCATAAGTCCATATTCGGAAAAAAAATGAGTTAACGCTCATTTTGGTTAGATACATAACTAAAAAAAATAAAACATTAACACATTACTTCTGAAAATGGACTTATACTATTTTCTAAAACAATGATTCATATATTTATCTCTATACTAGAGAAGCCATTATTGGCAATTAACTCAAATAATAGTTTGGTGATTTACCGATAAATAATTATTTTTGTGATACAAATATTTTTAAAAAACGTTTTTTCGGACAATATTTTTGAAAAAATGTCGGGTTGTGTAAATTTACGATTTTTTAATTGTTTTTTTTTGTTTTTCCCGGTTTTTGTACAAAATTTATCGGTAATTTACTGATAAACTAAAAAAATTACCGGATTATCAGTAAATTAAAATT